>VWZO01012998.1:83884-109436 GCA_013396975.1 Bucco capensis
GGCATCCCTGCTTGTGGCGGGGGGGTTGGAACTAGATGATCTTTGAGGTCCCTTCCAACCTGGCCATTCTATGATTCTATGATTCTATGATTCATTTTATAAAGACAGGTTCACTCAATCACATAAAAATATTGCTGATAAAAGTAACTTATGTTTCAGACTACTAAATAATTCAGTCTGCAAAAGAATCCTCAGTACAAGAAGGAGAATCGACCTGTCACCCTTTTCCTATTAAACCATTTGCAACAGAGGTCAAATAAACAATATGTAGTCTGATGGAGAGCGACAGTTTATTATCTTTCAGTGAAAATAACACACTTTTTTCAACTGAGGCACTGAAGAATTATCTTGCACATGATGTGCATTATTGGAATCAATTTATACTGACACATATATTGAAAACACATGCAAACCCAGGTCAAAAGCATTGACTTGCATCTGCTTTTGCAACCTGCATCTCAGGCAAGTTTTGTGCATATGTGTTATTAGCAAATCTACAATATCAGTTTCCTGATCTGTGTACTGTTAAATATTCCAGAAGACATTTTTGTTTGACGTTTTGGTTTTGCAAAAACTATTACTTCCAGAAGCCCATAGGCAAAAACTCTGTTCCTCTCTGGCTTTACAGACTGAACATTTCCTGTTACATTCAAGAAATAGTGACTCCAATAACGTGTGGCACACAATTAGCCACACTCTTGTTAAAATAATTGTCTAATGCCCATCAGATAAAGAAGAAAGCCTAAATCATTTCCTAAGACATACTGGAACCAGTGGCTCTGATGTTAATAGATATATTTACCAAAAAAAAAAAAACCCCAAAACCTTAGAAACTGAATTCCTGGATTTTCTTTTTTTGCTTGTTTTTTGTTCGTTAGGTTTGATTTCTTTGACAATCCTTCCTTTTCCATTGTTCATCCATACTGTCTGTCTCAGGGTTTTCTTTAAGACTTTCCTGCATTTATTTAACTGAAGCTTGGAACAGAACTCTGGAGTGGAGACCAAAGTTATTCACCTAAACCTATGTAGGACCTCCTATTTTCCTGCGCTGACTACTGGCAAAGAGTAAATACTTATGTATTACTATTTCCCCCTGTAAGTAAGTAGACTTGTTGTAGCCCTGCAGCCACAGTGCATCAACTCAAATTCCTACACTGGCATCATGAGAAACTTGAGTTTCACCACTCAGGACACAAGTATAAACCTCCCCATGCTTTTGCCATGATGCAAAGTTAAAAATAATTGAATGAGTTCATAAATATTGAAGTCACAGAGATTAAAGAAAGGCAGGATATCAAAGGGATCTGAAAGACAAAAAGCTAGCATCAAAATCTGTGGTCTTTTGTCTATAAAAGTCAGTAAGACATCAGTTTCCCTGAGCTATCAAAGTTGTTTCTGGTACACTGCTTTTCATGTTGCAGGTAATCACTATAGTATAAGTAGACAAAGAAATGCCATCAAAAATGTGATGTTGCCACTGACATGGACAGATCTAGGGTTTGCACTGACTGCAGTAAATAGTCTTCCAGGTTATCAGTAGGTGAAAGAGTACTGCAGGGCACTCCACTTGTGCCACACCATTTTAGCTGCGTTGGGAAGTTGTTCTCCTACATGAGTGTCTGAATTTCTTTTATAGCTCAGTAAAAGCTGTAATTTCCCTTGAAAGCCACTAAACAATGGACATGAACATGGTTTAGATCTGTCTCATTTTATTGACTAAGGAGGATACTTGGGCACTTACTACAGAAACACTGCCAAAGTTTTAAATACACAGAGTAGGTACATTGATCCAACCTCAAGCTAGTTTCCTCCTTATCACCATTCTATTCACTATAGCATTTTCAGCATTAACTTTAATGTCATTTCATAGGAGCCTTAATGTATTTTCCCTAAGTTTTCACAGTAATCTTCTGCAATAATAATACTTTTGTAATAATATTGAAAGAGAGCTGAGATGTAATGCCAGTGCAAAACAAGAAACTATATTCCACTACACCCTTGAAGGAAATGATAGGTTGTTGCTGCTCTAAGACATGCTTCCAGTGGAATGGGAAGATAGAAAATGGAAGATACGGATAATGTTAGATTATTGCAGGAAGAGAAAACAAAGGGGAAATATAAGTCTTCCTTCTTTCACTCTAAAAAGAGGAAGATGTCAGTCACCCTCCTTGCAAAGCTGACAGAGAAAAAAAGAAAGATAAAGAATTCTAAAATGGATGAAAATTTTTATACTGACAAATTTTTAATTCTCTGTACATCTATGTAATATCAACAGGATGATCTGAATAATTTTGTCCCCTTTGATGAACATGAACTACTCCAATTAAAGTCATGATGCTTTTAGAAGCCTTTAAAACAAGTTCATCATATCCATATACTTTTTCTAACCTTCCTCATTATCTTCATGTGGGGGGCACTTTAAAAACAATTCTCTAGATGAATTATGTCCCTTCAAGACATCTCTGGACTTCTCCATGCAATAACGATGTGATTCTTCAGCACTCTCTCATCAGTCTATATCTTTCAAATGTGCCTGTAGCAGTGGAGGGAGAAAGAATATTGCATGAATACTACTGGTAGAGGGAAGGCTAAAGGTCAAAGCAGAAAGACAGAAGTGTCTTTCTTGAGAACATACTAATTTTTTCTTTGAGGAAATCATTCCCATATTAGTACCATTTGCAATGCCAACCATGATGCTACAGATCTTACTACGACAATTACAAAAGGTCTCCAGTCCCAATATTTCTTATTTTTTAACATTAGCTGTGACAGCAACTGTATGACTAGCTTTTCATCCCTGGTGCACTACCGTCTGTAGCAAGAAAGCTGTGATGTGTCTTGTACTACATATAACCCATTATAATCACTGGATTTTGAAATTTTCGTTTTGGATGTGATTTACAAAGATTAAATGTTATATATCATGGTTCATAGAAACAACATAGAAAAGATAATTATTACAGCTAATTAAAAATTCACACATCTGGGACTATGGAAAACACGTCAAGATAACTATCTACCCAAACTGATACCAGACACACTTGAGAGTACAAGAAAGACAGATGGATGCTATGTTTCTGGGAATGTATATGCTGCTAGCTGGTAAAATGGTAGATGTGTTTTGCTCATATCTCAGTTTCTAGCTGGGAAAAAACAGCCCTCAGGTTCCAATATAAAATGACACAAAATGCAACTTGTGCAAATGTATCATGTTGGTGCAATTGAGAAGACCTCACATATGTTGAATTGACTACAACATGACATCAGCCACTCGGGGCATTTGGTTAATACATTTAATTTAGCACACTAATTGCTGTATCAGACCAAACAAATTCCAAGCTATTTCTTATTCTGTGCTTAAGACTAGTTATTTTCCTTTCTTTTACTGTGTACTATTTACTATTTTTATTTCCTTCTTTGCTCTCTTATCTCTTCTTTACTTTAAGGAATTTGTCTGTAACTAGTAAAGAAGAAGTACTGTGCCACATTCAGAGATAGGAAAGTACTATTTCTGACTGTAAGTTTCCTTAGTCTGATGATATTGACTGGGCTGTGGTCTGAGTAATCCTGTAGCTTTCCTTTCTAATTTGCTTCTTGAGTTAACTTGTGGCTTGTGGTAAAGCTGGCCTGATGGCCTTCACAGTGTGCGGGGATTTTTTTTTTTATTTTTTTGGTAAGGAAAGTAACTATAGTTTCCTCCCAGCAGAAACCTTTGCGTGACACTGTTGCCAAAGTAGACATGGGAACCTAGACCGAGTGCCAACAGAAGCATACAGCCATCCAGGTCACATGCTGCACGTAATACCAAACCCTTTCCCTGGCAGCAGGTGGCAGTTCTGGGATCTGCTGTGTGCACTGTGAACAGGTTGATGACCTCCTCTGCCTGGTTGCAGAGCTGCAAGAGGCTGTAGAAAGATTGAGTATCAGGGAGGCCAAACAGAAGCTTGACTGCCAGAGCCAGGCTTTACCCTCCCTGAAACAGAAATGGGGGCACCCATCTGATAGTACTCAGGATCAGAGGGCCCCTGTATCCCACCCCTGTCAGACCAGAGGCAGTAATACAGATATGGGGAGCAAATGGAAGATAGTCCAAGGTTGAGGTAACAAATAACCTCCTTCTGTGCCCACCTCATCCCCCCAGGTGCCAGTAAAGAACAGATTTGATTTGGAGAAGGAAAAATGGATACCAAACTTCCTTTTTATGTACCCCATAACATAAATCCATTACTCCTCTCTGACTTGACTACTGAGAGAGTTGGGACTAGCTCAGGTATAACTTCTATGTAACAAGCACTAATATTTGCGCAGGTAGATCCCACTCTAGTTGTCGAACTATTTCTGTTTTCTGTAGGTTTCTTAGCAGAAGAAGGTTTTACAGAGAAGTTTTGGGGGAGGATAAGGAGATGGTACTGTGGGTAATTATGGAGATTTTCCTTCATGTACCAAGACTTCTTTAGGAGAAAACACACGCAAAAAAAAATCAAACAAGGACATGACAGAAATTGACATCAGGTGCTAAGGCCAGAAATCAACATCTCACCAGCAAATAAGAATGGAGTAAGGAGAACCTGTAAAGGGCTTTGAAAATCAAGACAGTGATTGATTCATATAAAAAAGAGAAACCACTGAACTGATATATAATTTTCTTGACATAGTCAAAGCAAGAATCTATAGAAATTATAGCAGAAGAAACAGGACAAGGACTGATATAAGTGCAAAACTGTATCTCTGAACTGTTGTTAGTATTCATTGAGATTAAGGATGTTGGAATTAATTGGGAATGAAGATGCAATGAAAGCTGTATAAATAGAGGTTTATACAGTGTGGAACAATGAGAAAGATCATATCTTACATACCTTAACGATGTTCCAGAAAAGCACGTGCAACACCAAGCCATATCCTGGATGGCAGAACATGGAGAAGGGCCCAACTGTAAAAAAACACTGACTTACACTGGTGACAAGCAGGATGATGTCACAGTGATGAAGAAAAAAAAAGTTCAATAGTTAGAACTTGCTTTTTAATCAGGTTTACTTTTAAAAAGATTTGTAGGCATTCACAGAGTCATAGGAGATTTTTCTATTGGTAGAAGAGGAGAAAAATTTGAAGGAGAGCTCTGTCTGTGAATCATTTGCAAAAAAACAGCAGCTGGTTTTCTATGTGTTAGAGATGCAATATAGAAGGAAAGGGGAATGAGAAAAAAAGGATGAGTTTTATTAAGAGATAAACAATAAGAAGAAACTATCAAGGGAAGACTTGAGGAATTATTAGAACTGTCAGAGGTAAAATCAACAGATATTGATACCTCACAAGCTAGGGGATGACAGGAATTTAAGAAAAGCACAGAATCATAGAATAGAATCATAGAATGGTTTGGGTTGGAAGAGACCTTAAAGATCATCTCATTCTAACCCCCCTGCCATGGGCAGGGATACCTTGCACTAGGTTGCTCAAACCCCCATCCAGCCTGATCTTGAGCATTTCCAGGTAGGGGACATGCACAACTTCTCTAAGCAACCTATTCCAGAGTCTTTCCACCTTTACAGTAAAGAATTTATGTTCAGTCTAAATCTACCTTCTTTAAGCTTAAAACTACTACTCCTTTTCCTGTTGCTACACTCCCTGACAAAAAGTCCCTCTCTATCTTTCCTGTAGACTCCCTTTAAGTACTGTAAGGGCTTCTAGGAGCCTTCCATTCTCCAGATTAAACAGCCTGTCCTTTAGAGGAGGTCCTCCAGCTCCCTAATCATCTTTGTGACGCTCATCTGGACCTACTCAATCAGTTCCATCTATTTCTTGGGGGTTGGGGGACATGTGTGTCCCAGAGCTGAACACAGGCACACAGCTGAATATGGAGCTGGATCTGTAGTCCAGGTGGGATCTCACAAGAATGCAGTAGAGGGGGAGAACCAGCTCCTTCAACCTGTTGACCACACTTCCCTTGATGCATCCCAGGATACAATTGGCTTTCTGGGCAGCAAGCACATGTTACTGACTCATATCCACATTTTCATCCAGCAATACCCCAAGTCCTTTTCCACAAGGCTGCTTTCAATCCACTCATTGCCTAAACTATATTTATGCTTGAGATTGCCTCAACCTGAGTGCAAGACTTTGCGTTTGTCCTTGTTGAACTTCATTAGGTTTGCACAGGCCCACCTCTCAAGCAGATCAAGGTCCCTCTGGATGACAACCCTTCCCTCCAGCATATTGACTGCATCACATAGTTTGGCGTCATTAAAATACTTGCTGAGGATGTGTAGCTGATTATGTCAAAGACATCTGACAAGACTGAGGGAACAGGGTACTGAGTATGAGATTTGGTGAAGAAAATAGAAGGTGGCATTTGAAGTTTGACAAGAGTCATTTCAGCTGAATGAAATTGGTCCATACAGGTTTTAGGGAAGAAAAATGGAGTGACAGGACACAGCATACACAGGAGTAAAATGTGAAGTGTGGCAGTAACTGGGAAAATAAATGGAGGCAAGAGTGAATTGTTTTGAACAGGAGGCATTAACACAAGATTCAAAAGAAGAATAAGAGAGAAGCCCTCAACACCTTTGTTTCTTTAAGAAAAGAAAGAAGTTTCTGTCCCTCTAAGTACATGGTCCCTTGCTACCAAACTTCTTTAGTAATAATCCCCATTTTGTTAGCCATGCTACTTTATCACACTAACAACATAGCAAAGGGACTTCCCATTGTTCTGCTGTCAGATTTTCCAAATCCTTTCATCCAGAGGTCTAGGCAGGACAGTAGGGTACTTTTACCCACAGTTTGTCAGCGAGCACTCACTGATACTTAAAAATGTCCCTCTATTGAGGGTTATATGAATATAACCTGTCTCTGTCTCTTTCAAGCCAGCAGTGTCTATCTCAGTCAGCAAGCTTCTGGCTCTCTAGCCACAGATGGTCTCTCTGGTAGCATGGCTACTGTCTCTGATTTTTATTGATCAGCAGCAGACAAACCTTGCTGTGCACACAAGCTCAACAGCTGCTATTTCTTGAGCAGTTCATAATTCATGCTTTCTAACTTTACCTATAGCACACTAACAGATCTGCACTTAGCTTTTGTTGAAAGCAGCAGAGAAGGCAACAATACTGATGGCACTGGAAATCATGAAATGCAGACTTATATTATGTGAGTGGAAAGGCAGAAGCATCATGCTGAGGTAAGACCAGGAGATGGCTAATACCAATGAATTCTGAAATAACTTCTTGTGTGTGAGGAGATGCCAAAAGGGAAACAATGCTTGAAGACTGAGTATTGCGAACGGCCCTTTGGCAAGCTGGATTGTTGTACCAAAGGTGAGGGTTGAATGAAGGGCCAAATCAAGAAACACACATATAAGGCAAGTTAATGCTTGTTGTGGTACAGAGTAGAAGACTATGAAGGAAGGAAGAACAAGCTGTCAAAATTAAGATGAGGTCTAGATGAATAGAATGAGGTAGAGAGCAAAAGACATCAGCATTTACAAGAGTGAAAAACTAGAGTCAAACACAGAGAAGCACATAAGGAAGGGAACTTGGCGGTATAACTCTCTTAATAATGTACATCCTTTAGCACTGTGTTTGAGATTTGAGCTTTGTATCCTACCAGTACTAAAACACAGGACTTTATATGATGGCATTTCATGCTGTTTACATGATCTCAGTTCTCCCTCCAGGATATCAAGAATTAACATGGTTTACTGTTTTCTGTTCTTCCACGATACATCAGCATGAGTGTAAACCCACTCCCTCTTTTCTTGTTAGGCTCTTCATTTGTCAAGCTTTTCTTTTCATTTCACTAAAGATAATGGGTTTATTAAGTTGCTCTATTCCTGTATTTGTCTCCATGTTATCTTTCTGATATCATTCTCTGCCCAGGATTAACCTTTAGTACCCTTAGTTTCAGTACCCTTAGTAGTATCTGTTCTATCAAATTAAGTCTGAATGTGTCCTAATTCAAGAGTGGCTGAAAATTATTACCATTCTGATGACTGCTTGATGCCATTTCAAAATGAACTGCAGTGCCAATCCAGCTCCTAGTGGATGGGTCACATATCCCAAGAACTGTTACAGCACTATTTGGCACCCTTGTCCTCTGTCTTAGCAGGCAGGTTATGAGCCAGACTGTGCAAAGAATTGTTTTCCTACTCCTGGGTGTGGTCTACCTAGGTCAAAGTTGAAGCAGAATACAGAGGCAGGGTTGGAAAGCCTGAGTAATTGCTGCTTTTGCTGTACCTACTCTGTGACTCAGGTTGCCATGACCTCTGAGGTAAATGTAACAGTTTCTTATAAGACATCCTTGGAAAACTGTTTCTAGACCATTTTTATAACTCTGCAGTGACTGATAGTAATCTGAATGTTAACATTATAACAGGTTGGCAGAAATATTTTATTACCTTAATTGTGGAAGAGAAGCAATTCTGCAAAAAGAAAGAGGGAACTTGTCATCCCACGCTTCAGTGGGATTCTCAGACATATTCAGATAGAAGCCGACCGCTATGAATGTCAGATGGTGGGTCCCCCAGGCTCCCTGGCAACTTGCATGCGACTAAGAAAGAGGCAACAGCTTGCTTCAAGTATCCTTCGTAGAGATGACATAGTTATATAAACCCAACAGGGAGTATAGCACGTGGAGGGAGCAGTCTGGTAAGAGGAAACCATTCCCTGTGGGACTGGCTCCATATTGCCACATGAAATGTTCAAAACACTGCTAGCCAGGAAAGTTGAATTTATTGCTTAATGAGCAGAGGACCCGGAAAAGATCATTGACAACTGCAGTGTAAACACAGCCACTTAATGGGGTGTTATTGAATGCCAAGAGGAAATTAAAAAAATCTGTCCTACAAGCAGCACTTTCTACCATATAGAATATGATTGGAATAAATACAGAATACAGAAAGCAGCTGTACAGAACAGATGAGATACTAGATATGGTGGAAAGAACAGAACAACTTAAATCTAAAGGGCATTTTTTTAGACACCCTTGTGTAAGAGTCTTGAAAAAGAAATTATAAAGGAAGACAAGTTAGCATAACAGCAGCCGAGTGACAGAGGTAACGCAAAATGACACTGTGACATTATTAAGAAGCTCAGCAACACACTCAACCTCCATCACAATGTCATCAGGACAGATGGCATCAATTGGCAAAGACAAGGCACAGCATGTCTAGAAAGCAATAAGAGCCTATAGAAGAAAAAATAATACAAGCAGCTATGGAAAACACAAGAGAGTGCTACAGATTTTTCTAGATGTAAAACGACAATTTATCCTCGATCCCATACATATTTGTCACAACTGCCTGATGGATATGACATATTTGCCAGTTTGTCAAGGCTTTGCAGAGAATCAGAACTTTCAAGGAACTCATTGCTATCATTTATTATTCTTGTTACCTGTGAGACCTATTGTGCTAAGCACTTACCTAAATTAGAATTAAAAAACAATCCTTGCAAAATGTGCTTACAACCAAAACGGAGAATGGAACAAAATACTTGGATGCAGATATCAGGAGCTATCTTGTTAGCAAAGGTCATAGAGAAATGTTAAAAAGAGGAAAGTAAAGCTATGGAGAGCAAAGAAGTATGCTTATTTGTTCATAAAAATCTCAATTTGAACTTAATGGACAAAAAGACAGGACAGCCAGAGCACAGGTAAAGGACAAGAATGTAAGAAATAATAAACCTCAGACAGGAGGTAGAAACTCTAGGAAAAAATTGTTAGAGGTATACACAAGAGACAGGAGAAATATCTGATGTAGAGAAAACACTAACTAAACAAACCGTTGAGTAACAGACAAAACACCAGTTCAGTCAGAGCTGGCGTAAGTGAAAGCAGGACATGTGAATCTTGTTTTTCCTTCACCACTGGTGTCTGCAATGAACTCAACTCAGTATCACTGAGCAATGTCACCAAAAATCAAGCCTCCACATGTTGAGGTCCCACTGGAGGAGAAAGCTAATCTCCTCTGGCTAATCAAGCTCCTGAAAAAAAACTTCATAAAAATCTTCAGCCAGTAGAGCAGTGGATGCAACCGGACAGAAGAAGGAAATTTTTCACTAACCAATAACCTGAATTTAATGGACTTTGGCAAGCACCTTGTGATTGGGAAGGGCTATTCACATTTTTTTTTCCTAGTAGAAATTCATATTGTTTATTTCTGCCTCTGTTTTTGCAAAAAGACACATTTCAACATGAGTTAAGGGAAGGTTATAGAATGGTAGAAAGTGGCAAAGCATAAAAAAGCAATGTGAGAATCCATATGTGGCACCAGGCCCTGCTGTTCAATTCCATGTGTGTTGGACATTTGCTTGACCCTTCCCAGCTGTTGTGTGCTTCCTGATCCCCCAGATGATATGAGCCTCTTGCCTGATCAGCTTCCAGATGATATACTGTTCCCAATTCTTTCTGATCATAAGTCTCAACATTAACTCAGTTCCAGCTGCTATAACTCTCTTCTCCTCACTGAAGAGCTCCTTACCCAACAGTTCCCCCAAATATCATAACCTGCCTGACCCTCCCCAGCTGTTGCAATCCTCCTGATCCCACACTGTAAAACCTCTTTGATTTTTCCCCTTCCCAGCTGCTCTGCCCATTACCACTGAAGGCTGTGGTACAGATACTACCTCCTTGAAGTGTCCTACAAAAATTTACAATTATAGCTCACGGAATATTTGGTGAAACAGTTTTCTTCACAGGATATAAGTTTTCAGCCAGATTTCCTGCTGCAGTAGCTTTGCAGTGGTAAAAATCTGATTTCATGTAGATTTATCAATATCTGGAATATTACATAATTATACACTGTAAAACATAATATATTGCATCACATAACATCAATATTGTAATAATTTTGTATTATATAACCAATATTTAATGTTAGTATTAGCAGATGACATAGAATAAATACACAAATAAATGACATAATAATACACACAATACAATGCAATCAATATCTTTAGGATTTTTCTTTTATGTGTGGCAACTGAAAGGACAGTACACAGAAAACTGAAGCTCCCTGTACTTTAACATTGACCCCAAAACATAGGCCTAATTCAATTACGCTCAGGCTTTTTTATCCCAATCTAACAACATATTCCAAATCTATCTTAATTTGTGTTCACTTCACCGATGAAAAGAAGAACTGACATAAAGAGAATACAGAAGTCCACAGAGTTTAACACTGGGGTTCGTATTTTTCTTTGCATACAGATATTACAAGGCAAAAAAAATTATTTTTCAAGCAAAATTATTAAATACATTGGGGGAATAAGCTCATTATTTACATTATTTAGGTATCTGCTGGACATACATAAAAATGTTCACAAATCACAGTTTGATACTATTTTGAATGAATCATTTTCTCCACAACAGCTAAGGAGTTCATTATACATCATTTGTTACAGTCTTCTTTTAAAATGTTCATTTATTTAGTTAGAGGGAGAGGGAAAATGGTAATTCAGATCACCACCCTTCTAACTCAAATAATCTATATTGAGTATATGAAGAAAGTATCTGCTCTTTGGTATTAGTCTGTGTCAGCCATGCTCAATGAGTCGTCGACATACTAAGGTTTCCCATGTTTCAGTACTGAAGTCACTCCACCTCTATCCACAATTTCCCTATTGTCTTCTATACACTGTTGAAGGTGCTTTAGTAGTTTTATGAGCTGTCCTACCATATTTACTCTCATTTCACATCCATTTTATGACCCATACATATTGGCTAAGTAAGCAGGAGTGTCAGCTATGGCTGGTCCCCAGCTGGGTATGTGAGGATTCACTGCAAGGTATTCACAGTGACAGATATAAGCATCAGGAATACTTGTTCAGATAAAGAAATAGTGAATCCGTCCACAGTCTTACAAACACATCTATGCCATAATCTAGACTTTATATCAGAGATTTGGCTACATGGAGTCAACTGAGAAACTGATGCTTGAAGTCACCATCACTTTAGATAGCTCAAGACATGAGGAACTTTTAGATCTGAAAACCTGATTTTCTATATGAGGCAAATACAGCTACATATCTTTCAGTGTTTTGAAGGTATTTTTGTTCATTTCATTTTTTAAAAGAACAGATTTGCTAATGATGTTGCACAGCAGTGTCTGCAAGTGTTAAAGAACCATACAAGTCTTTTTTTTTTTAAAGAAGATTATGTATTCCAGAAACAATGTAGTTCTTTCTGACTTCATTCCCCTTTCCGTATCCTGGGAACAAATAAGTGTAAGCTTACCTCAGAAGGATCGCTTTGTATTTCAGCATCTCTCCTAATTTCACACATCTGCAAAATTGGGCTGTAAATCTCATGAAAGACATTTCTGAAGTTCTTCCATTTCTCTTCAGTCATGCACACAACACAGATAGGAAAACAAAAAAGGAAAATGGAGAACAAAAAATTATAGGAAAACATTTTTAGCAGTCAGAAACACTTAGGTTTTCTTCAAAACTGACATATTAGGTTGTTGCCCTATACTTCTGAATTTGTAGTAAACTGTATGGCTAGGCTTCGCGAACGAAGATCCAAGGAGGGCTCCACCCACGCTCCTCATCAGTGCCTTTTCCAAGCATGCTGATAAAACCTGATAGCACCCTTGAGCCTGTGCAAGGGATTTTTTTTAGGTGAGACACAGCATGTACAGAGCTGGACCCATCCTTTAGTCCTAAGGTTCATCTGCCAGGACGTAGCAAGCTTGGACGCTGGCAGCGAAGTCCTTAGGACGGAGGTTTTATTAGAGTGTCCTTCTCAGATAGAAGGCCTTACAGGGCTAAATGAGCTCCATCTGCCCAGGTTTGGAATCAGAGTTGTCTTCCTAGGATGACTGCCAGAAGGCTTATGAGCACATCCTACCCATACAAGGATTATAGGAACATGGGTATCACTCCCCACACTTTCCCGTGGGCAATGAGTTTAATGCTCCCTCTGCTGTCGGCACAGTTATCGCACCAGGGGCCACAGGAGACCCCAAGTGATTTTCAGACTGTGCCTGATTGTAGCAAACTACAAGATAACTTAATCACTTTTTTCTGTTTGGGGTTTTCTTCACTAACAAGCTAGTCTAATACAAATTATAATCATGATATAACAAAGTGAAAGAGCTAATGAAGGTACCAATACCTCAATGTCAACTTGGAGAGATGACTACGGGGAAATGTAAAAAACAGATAATATTTCTCTTTCAGTGAGACTTGCAGATACTTTTTGTGTATATCCAAAATTCAAATACATTTCCTACCTTGTTCCCTAATAAGCACAGTGACTAGCCATTACATGGTTTCATTTATTTTGTAAGCAGAAAAGCCTTTGCGTTACTATACAATTTCCCAGACACAGTCTGAAAATCACTTGGGGTCTNTATACAATTTCCAGTAGAAGTTCTTGTCAGAAGAAAAAGGCTGACAAGGACAGTGGAGAATGGGCAAAAAGGTGAGGGTGGAGATACAAAGAGATGTTATAGGTACTTCTCACACCTGTTAGGTTAAATGACTGCAACAGACTAGGCAGATTCTATCAACAGCAGTCTTGTGGATGGCATTTTTATAGATATGGGAATCTGAGAAGCGCAGTTCAAAAATTTAGAGCACATGCAGAAAAATGAACTTTTGCACAGGAATCAAAAGTTAAGAAACCTCCCATTCTCCTTTACAGTTTCTATGTGTAGCTATGTGTGTAAGAAAAAAAAGAGAGCTCTCAAGTAAATATGTCTGTGCCTCAGTTTTCTGCTTATAAAGGAGAAAAAATTGGGTAATTTGTCTTTCTTTTACAACATGTGTGATTCCTGATGAATAAATATTTGGTATCATCTTTCTTGTTGCACTTGTTCCACACAAAACCGAAAATTATTCGTTTGTTAATAGATTATATTTCTGTCGCATCAAGCACTCCATCAGTTTTAATCTTAGTTTCTGTATTTGAGTTACTGCTGAAAACACTTTTTCTGACAAAGTGCAACACCTTTCATTTCTGTTTATTCCCATCCCCGATGTGTAGACAAGTTACATTGAGTCTCAAAAGAGACCAGAAAGCCAGGCTGATTTGTTAGACCCCAAGGCTTGGCCTTAGGCACAAGTATGTACATTCTGAGAGCTTCATTCTCATCCTCAGCACAAATATAATATCTGTTACTGTTAATGGAACACTAGAAAATCTCTGTCCAGTGTGTATTTTCCAGAGGAGCAACCTGGGATATAACTTTTGAAATAAGAATTCTGATTATTTTTAAATTAAAAATACTCTGCTAGTGAGTCACTAAAGATGGGACAAATTAGAGTTGATCAGGATAACAGCTCTACCAAAATGAGGACTGCAGGTTTGGATCAACAGCTATCAGCCAGCTGTCATAGCACATACATTTACTGCTAGTGATGAAAGGGAGTGAGGGGGAAGGAAGCCTGTGATTTGACTAAAAGATGAGCTACTCTAAAGAGGATAGCTCCATAGGATCACATGGTTGTATAAGTTCTCAGATATCAAAATAATAAAAAATTGAATTCTATTATTATTTCACTGATAAGATTTAAATAATTTAAGAGCATATGCAGAGACAATGAGGCAGGCAGAAGTGTTATATTTGTATACAAATGACCCTAAAATTTGTGACTCTATGAGAATTTCATTAGTCTCTAAGAAAGTATTGCAGAGTATCCAGTAACAAAGTGTTGCAGGTAACTAACCCATAGAGATAAGCTACATAAGTTATTTCCTTACGATTCAGGTTCAGGAAGAAAGATGTTTACCAAGGAAGAGGGCAGATGTATATGGTTTTAGAGAGATTATTATTGTTGTTGTCATTGTTACTGCTGTTATTATTTAGATTTTGCTACCGAAGTGATCCCCATCATATTTGAATGATCAGGCCACATTTGGCCTACACCCCACTGGTTAGAAAAGCCTTCCTCCTTTGTATATTCAGAACAAGTTTCATGAGAAGTATCTCAGAAACATCTGCCTTCATTATAATTATATTTCTATTTCAGCTGCACTAAGCTATTTACAGATGAGCCTGTTCATAAAGAGCTTTATAATTAAGCAAACAGAAATATCTTTTTATAGGATGCAGATCTAGGGGTGATAATCACACACAAAATACACAGCAACAGTTGCAAATGGAGTGTTTAATGCTAGTTATATAGTTAGTGATGTGCTCAATAAAGCCTGACATGTCTTTGTTCCTAAATGTAAGAAAATATAGTCTTTGCTACACAACTGTGTAAACTGCCTTTTTCATATACAAAAGGCCACACATTTCAGGGAGTATTGCTTCAAAGCCATCATGAAAACAGCCCCTCATGTCTCCAGTACAATATGATTTCCAAGCTCTTGCACTGAAAAAGAAGCTGACAGCATATATGTGAATTTCAGAATTGTCGCATTTCCCTTATATATGAGGGATATATATTCCACTGATGGACACTGAAAGATAGAGAAGTGAAATGAGTAATTATTGGCAGAAGACAATCTATTATCTAGCAAAATTACTGTCTAAGATCTTTTCACAGTGTATGTGCTCCAGAAATCCAACCTTATCTCTTCCAAAGAACATCTTCGTCACTTACTTTTCTCAAGATTGCAAACTTGATTTTTGAAGCACTTTCTTAGAATTTTTGCAACCAGTTGTAGCCCAACAAGTGGGTTTTTAAGCTGAATTGCTGTAATACACCATATGCAACCCAAGTGTCAGCAACATGCCAAAGAAAACCACACATTTAAATCAGCCAAGATAGATGTCTGAAAGAAAACAGCAGAGAGTAGGCCACTAGATATAACCTAAAACAAAAAGTTATGAGCAGAAATGATGTGAGTAGAATAACATCTTTGCTAAAATCATGTGGAACCACTTTAGTATATTGCAGATAAACTAAATAGTCTAATTTGATCTAGAAGTTGCTATTAATTTATGTTATTTTTACACCCTTGAATAGATAATAAATATTCTAGTGAGATATTCCTAGAAGGATTTCAAAGAGAAGTATGTGGAAGATTTCAGTATTTGACAATACAATTTAATAGGAGTTCTTACAAGTGTTCATGCTTTCAACATGGGTGCTTTGCCTCCCTGGAGGACCTTTCCTTTGTCTCTTAACTATACAGAGTGCCTCATGGATTTCAGAAAGCATTAAGTAGTTCTTTCTTATAATCATGTTAAGCAAACAGTCTTAAACTCAATTATGAGATTACAAAAATGTTCTGATCTCTGATTTGTACTGCTGTTTAACTTGCAAAGGTTTCCCAGCAAACATCTAAAGACTACTTCATATGTTCCTTGAAACCAAAGACTTCATGGCAGTTAAGCACTGGGTAAACTGTAATATTAGGACAATGGAAATGGCCTCGAGTTGCACCAGGGGAGATTTAGATTGGATGTTAGGAAAAATTTCTTCATAGAAAGAGTTGTTAGGCATTGTAACAGGCTACCCAGGAAAGTGGTGGAGTCACTGTCCCTGGAAGTATTTAAAAAACACAAATATGTGGTACGTAGGGACATGGTTTAGTGGCATGGTGGTGATAGGTTGGAATTAATGATCTTAGAGGTCTCTTCCAACCTTAATGATTCTGTGATTCCCTTTTCTCCATCATGCCAGTTGGCTTCTCCATCTGTATCCACCCATTGTTTCTTGCCTTGTATTTCCACTGCAAGCTCTCAGAGAAAAAATATCTCCTATTCACTCTGTGTAGTGAAGCATAACGGAGTCAAGAACTGTCACTTTTAGGTGCCACAACAATAGAATTAAAAAGCAGGGCAATATTTCTTCATCCACAGAACTCCATAGAGCAAGGCACCCAAATAGAGAAATGTGTTATGTAAAACAAGAATATTGTCTATTTTCATCCATGTTCTTTCCATATGAAATGGCTTCTGCTTTAAATTATAGGAGAAAGAAATGTATCAGCGAGGATACAAGATATATATTGCCTACAATGTGGGGAGTAAAATTTCAGAGAAAATAATGTCTTAGTTGATTGGTGCTATTAGAAACATGATAGAGACCATATCCCAGATAAGAATGGGCAAGATCCACAGTTTCTTGATGATCAAAACAACTAATCTCTGAAGCCAGGCTGAGTATGTGACAATTAATTAAGATATAGGAATGTGTGAAATTTGGCAGCCCTGAAATCTCAAATCTCACACACAGAAAACAAAAACCATCATTTCTGTCTGTTCCAGGTTTGTTCCAGTTGTAGCTTCCTACAACCACTGGCCCTGCCAGAGAGACCCCAAATGAACTGATATTTCCAAAACTGGAACTGCATTTCATTAACTTTTTAGTCTGCAGCTTGTGAGGCTAAGAACATAGTCCTAGATTTTGTGTGAAATCCCCAACTGGATAAAGTGTGGAAAAAGAAATGTCAAAGAAGAAATTAAAATTGAACTTATTGATGGTTTCCATCATCTCTCTTTCTCCCCCAGCATGAAGCTGGATGCAGTGTAACTGAAGAACATCTGATTCTTGAACTCTTTACTCCCAGAGGTGCTGGTTCTGTATTGAACACTCACTTTCTGGCTGACTCTAAGCTTGCTGTCAACTCACATCACTGCACTATTCCTGACCAAAATCCAACCCCACAGAAGAATGTTAAATGCTAGAAATAGGAGTATTGTAATGAAGCAGCTTTCTCTCAGTTCCTTTGGATTGTGACTAACAGCTGAATTTGCATAACTGCTGATGAGTCTCAATTACTGGTGACTACTGGATAACCTTCCCAGCTGACCGAGTAATATACATTACTGTGTGCACGTCAGGTAGGCTACAAATTTCATCATAATCACAGAGTTGCAAAGGAAGACCTATCGCTAGTAAGCCTGAAATGTTGATAGAGTGTGTGGGAGATGCAAGTGTTGATACTGTAAGTTAGTGCTGTCTCAGGGTCAGCAATATGGCAGGAGGTTTTAGGTGTTGTTATATTCTCATGTGTCAAATCATCTGCTCCATGTTGTCCTTATAATGTGGTCAGAGGCTTATTATAGAACTCTTTGATGCAACTCAGCACAGGCTAGATGAAAGAATAACTTATAGTAGACAAATATAAAGCCTCTTAACCAGGGTTGTGATGTGTTCTGTGTGGGATATGTTTCATCAGCATATTCATAGCATGCGCCTGTGACAGATCTGAGTTTGATTCTCAAGGTGTGAAAGTGTCAAGCTATCATCAAGTCCTATTTTTCCATGCCTCAAGTTTCTCATGTTTATCAGGAGAGGAAAGCCACAAAGCTCCTCAGAATGGGTATCTCTAACCGTGGCTGCAAACAGAGAAAGGATAAGAGTCGTAGCTGCCTGTATCAGCCTTCTCCTCAGCCAAACAAGAGGGTTTTGCTTCCTTCTTCATGCAAAAAGAACCTGGCAATGCAGCATTGCTCACAATTTGTTTTTGTCCGTATCAGAAAGAAAGGGATCCCGTCTTCCCATCTCTCTTGAAATGACAGGAAATCATTAGGAAAGAAAAAAAAAAAGTCATGGAAGGAATTAGCTTGGACAATGCACGTTGTTAACAGTTTGTCATCCACATTATTAATGTGCTGCATGTGGCCTTCAATATCTGAATTGTGGGAATAAGAACAGCATTGCAAAAATAATTACTTTATTCACATCTAATTCATGGAATACTACAAAGACAGGTTTTAAACTATCATTACCAGAGGAAAATGAGCTAAGTAAGGCTTCTGCAACAGACTTGGAGAAGGTGAGAAGTAGGGAGAATCAGAATCTGAGAATGAAAGATAGCTGATTCAAAATAACTCTTAAAATCAGATTTGGCTTATGAGCTGTCAAAATTAGGTTGCCACTGGCTGAGAAGAAATGTGTCATCAAAATATGTTGTTCCTATCTAAGGAAATTTAATTTTAAAAAGCAAGGGATAGGGAGGAAGAAAATGACAGAAATACTATTATCTTATCATAGAATCATAGAATGGCCCAGGTTGGAAGAGACCTCAGAGATCATCTAGTTTCAACCGTCTGCCATGGGCAGGAACACTACACACTAGACCAGGCTGCCCAAGGCCACATCCAGCCTGGCCTTGAACACTGCCAGGGATGGAGCATCCACAACCTCTCTGGGTAACCTGTTGCGGTGCATAACCACCCCCTGGGTAAAGAATCTTTTTCTAATTTCTAGTCTAAATTTCCCCTCCTTCAGCTTCTATCCATTCCCTCTTGTCATATTGAAATCTGACCAGCTGAAAAGTCTCTCCCCTTCTATCTTCTAATCCCCCTTTAGGTACTGAAAGGCTGCTATAAGGTCCCCTCAAAGCCTTCTCTTTTCCAGACTGAAAAACCTCAACTCCTTCAGCCTGTCCTCATAGGGGAGGTGCTCTAGTCCTTTAATCATTTTTGCGGCCCTCCTCTAGAACTACACCAACAGGTCCACATCTTTATTATGCTGAGGACCCCAGAAATGTATGCAGTACTCCAGGTGGGGCCTCATGAGGGCAGAGTAGAGAGGCAGAATCACCTCCCTAGACCTACTGGTCATGCCCCTCCTGATGCAGCCCAGGATGTGGTTGACTTTCTGGGCTGCGAGTATACATTGCTGGCTCATATCCAGCTTTTCATCTATCATGACCCTCAAGGCCTACTCTGCATGGCTGCTTTCAATGAGTTCCTCCACCAGTCTGTATTTATGTCTAAAATTGCCCCTACCCAGATGCAGGACCTTAAACTTGGACTTATTAAACTTCACTTTATTCTCATGGGCCCACTTCTCAAGTTTGTCCAAGTCCCTCTGGATGGCATCCCACCCTTCTGGTATATCAACCACACCACTCAGCTTCAAGTCATCTGCACACTTGCTGAGGATGTATTCAATACCCCTGTCTACATCATTAATAAAGACATTGAAGAGCACTGGTCCCAACACAAAGACCTGAGGGACACCACTCATCACAGGTCTCCACCTAGAGAAAGAGCCATTGGCCACAACTCTCTGGCTGCATCTGTCCAGCTACTTTCTTATCCACCAAATAGTCCACCCATCAAATCCATATCTCTCCAATTTTGAGATAAGAATGTCATACATCATAAGGATGTATTGAAGTCCTTGCAAAAGTCCAGGTAGATGACATCAGTCGATCATCAACTGTGGCAGTCACTCCATCATAGAAGGCCACCAGATTGGTTGGGCAAAATTTGCCCTTAGTGAATCCATGTTGGCTTCTTAAAATCACCTCTTTGTCTTGCAT
Organism: Bucco capensis; assembly: GCA_013396975.1. Taxonomy (NCBI): domain Eukaryota; kingdom Metazoa; phylum Chordata; class Aves; order Piciformes; family Bucconidae; genus Bucco; species Bucco capensis. Next base: position 104,048 of record VWZO01012998.1, read on the forward strand.
GTGCCTTAACATCACTTCCATGACAATCTGCTCTTGAAAGGGAAGGATGAACTCAGAAGGGAAGTCCAATCCAGCTTCTGTTCTATCTTTAAATTTAGATAATGTAAAGGTCCAACACTGAGACCATGAGGTGAAGAGTTGTCTCTTGAGACACTGCTTAAGATGAGGGAGACTAAACAGATAAGAAGAGAATTTATTATGCATGCATTCTATGACTGAGCTGATGTTTTATTTACTTTCTGTTAATGTCTTTCCAACTTTTTTCTTAAGAGCTTAACCCATTGCCTGGCTAGAATAAACTTGTACTGTTTTCATTCTTAAGTGTATTTGGTTTAACAGGCCAGTTCACATAAAACTGAAAAATAAGGTACATAATAAATGATCACTGAAGGCAATGTTCAGTTAAGCTGAGATGGCTTGACTAACTTGATCTCCTTCTATGATGAGATAACCCTTTTAGTAGACAAGGGGAGGGCTGTAGATGCTATTTACTTAGATTTTAGTAAAGCCTTTGACACTGTCTCCCACCACCATCCCTGGAGGTGTTTAAAAATGTATAGATGTGCTACTTAGGGACAGAGTTTAGTGGCACGGTGGCGAGAGGTAGATGGTTGGACTTAATGGTCTTACAGGTCTCTTCCAACCTTAATGATTCTGTGATTCTGTGAACATGTGAGTACAGCAGGAGACAAGGGAATGATGCCTTTTTGGCTAAAATTTAACTTCCCCTCTGACATTTGGTGCTCCCGTTTTTTGGGAGTGACTATGCTGGGATCAAATTTCAGGAAAGCAACACATCTGCCTGCATACAACCCAGTTCCCTCACTCCACTGCCCCAGCTCCCTTTTCTGGCAGTCCCATAGCATGACAGCATTCAATACCTAACAACAGCTGGTCTATACCATCAACAGAAATCACAAAATATAGGGCAGTGTTTTGTTTTCCACCATGCCCAGACAGACTCAGCCCCTAGTGAATGCTACACATGATCATCTCATGAGTCAGGGGCAGCCAGGACTCCAGTGACACAGCAAGTTGTAAGCTTAAAGGAAGAACAAGGAAGAAGTTGCAACAAGCTGGATAAAATAGTTTTCCTGGACTGCATTAACCAGTATCCTTTGTGAATGAATTGATTAATACCAGCTGCATCTGTACTGTAGAAAATGAAATCCTATTTTATCAATATATATTTCTTTAAAAGAGCAGAGGGCTATTCAAAGCCAAATCAATAGTGGCATTACTGGAACTCATTTGGAATGGACAATGCTTGGCCTATTGTGTTAAGTTCCTGAGGGTTTGACTATTTTTGTATCAGATTACATCTTTATTAGGTACAACTGTTTTTACATTGCATTTTTGTGATTAATGATGCTAAAAGGATTTTGGCATTTCAAATGTTGTACAAAAACCTAACAGGCAAAATCTTCTGTAAACTTCCTCTAAGCTCTTGGCAAACTTTCTTTGAGAGCAAATATTAACTCCAGATAGTGTTTATTAGCTTTTAGAAAATAATCACTGTAATAGTGGCATGTAATTGCTGGAGTTAAGAGAACATCCAAGCCAAGAATTAATCAAGTTTGAGCTCCTTAAAAGAAACAGGTCAGGAACAATTAATTTCTTGTCTAGTTTGTATTTAAAATAACACAATTTTCCTCTGATTTTTTGTCATATTCCAAGAGTGATTTCACATACAACATTCCCTGAATAAGCTGTGTTCTTAACTAGAGATGGGTCTGGACAGCAAAGTTCAGGGCCCATTTTATGCTCTGACAAAGTAGAGAGGCATTTGGACTTTAGGCTTGAATTTGCACACTCTGTGGGGTAGAACAAGCAAGACATTCAGATCTGAATCCAACCCCACTGTCTTTTTAACCTGCTGCCCAAAGTGTGAATGTTTCTGTAGGCAGGTTTTCGTTTGAGGATATTCTGTCACACAAGTGGGAGCCAAATATTTTTCTTCAAAGAGATGAGTCATTATGCCAGACAGTTGTAGGTTACAACTGATTAAAAAAACCCCAAACAACAAAACAAACAAACAAAAAAACCCTCACCATAGGAGGAATACCACCATTATTTCTTGTGTATAGTGTCTTCCATTTCATAGGCATAAAAATCTCCTGTACTTGCCCTCTAGAAAGTCAGTGAAGACTTCCTATTGAACCACTGTGTGCCAGGTAGTCCCTTGAGAAGAAAGAGTACAGAAGCAGAATTTTGACAAGAGACATGAAGTATGGGTAAAGTATGAATATAAACATATCTATATGTCATGAATATAGACATATCTAAGACAACATCAGGTGAAAAAATAACTGTAAGTGCTACCAAAAAAAAGGACGTAACCTAACTTCAGTCCAGGAGCAACACCGCTATATAATGACACAATTTGGGATACTATGTAAGGTAGATACATTGCTTAGGGTTGATGTTACATCAGGCACCTCTGATTCCCACTCTGTGTACAATGAAGCTGTTGGTCATGTATTTTTTCTGAAGTTAAACCCTAAGTGTAGGATGCATATGAGACCATGTGGTCTCTGAGGCATATCAAGCTGCATCCTAGTGCAATCTCAACAGAGGAGATGAGTTCTGCTCATTAGCTCAAATGACATCTTTGCAAAATCATTCATGTCCAGGAGCTATCTCTAGTGCAGAGGACAATGAACTTTGAATGGTCTGTTCCCATATTGAACTCTCTTACCCTCCAATGCAAGGTGGTTGCATCTAAAATGCCATCTGTATAAAGTCAGCTCCCCATTCCTGTCTGGAAATTATATGGGAGAGTGGCAGTTAGCTCAGGGAAATACCATGCCTGTGACCAACCTAACAATTTGACAGCATGGCTAACTGAGTTCTGCATTCTGGTTTTGTATTCTGAAGCTGTTTAATTTGCTAGCAAACAGAGACAAAGAGGCTTCCTGTGCACTAGCTCATAGGGAATTTGTTGGTCAGTTTGTTCTGGGAAACAAAGACGTCCTTAGTCCTTAGTTACAGGCTAGTCCTGGAATCTGCTGTTCTTCTCTTTGTAAAAAAAAGTGAGACATCGAAGTTTTGTGGAAAGGATCTTATCACCAGCAGCATGAAGTGCTCTGCCTGGATAAGCTGGAATAAAACCGCAATACCTACACTGTGGAAATGCATCCGTTCTCTAGTGTTAGATGTGAGCTATTCTGTTCAAAAGAGCTCACAGAAGCTAGTCCATTTTCCTTTTCTAATCTGTTGAACATCAGCCATCAATCATATTTAATGTATATAAACACCTCTGCACAAAATCTTAGGGGATTCTAATTCAAATACAACCATTAACTCTAAGCTTTGAAATGCCTTTTTTTTAATCATAAGATTTACCTTTGTATTTGCCCTGATCAAATTATTTCAATGTTATTATTTTCCTAACCCTAACCTTCTAGTGTATACTATGAAATCACAATATTGTACAGAAAAACAGTGTAAATGGATAATGACTAACAGTTGTTATGCATTACATCACATAAAGCAGTGCTTCCCACTTTTTGTATGGGAGCGTCAGTTAGAAAGCCTGCCATTTCAGTGCCTTATGGGGCTTCCCAGCTCCAAGGGTGTCAGGGCTTTCTATTTATCTAAATCACTTCTATCAGCTGTGGAAAAGGTAGTATTACAGCTTAATATGTAAGCCTGCCCAGGCCTGGACCTCATCCAGCTCCATGCAAAACCATGCAGGTGTCCCTGAACACTGATCTCCAAGGCTCCAAGAAAATACAGAGCAACAAAATTCCATGTTGACCCTGTCCAAAGCCAGCACAGGCTTCAGATTAGGCAATTTGCATGGGCTATATACCTAAAAATTGCCCTGCAAGAAACACCTCACTGGATAGAATATAGTGATCATTTTGTAATCTTTTTACTGGATGATCGCTTTAGATGACTAAATGTAGGCACTTAACTGCTATTCAAAAACATGTTCAAGAACCTACCACTTACATAGGAAGAAGATAATAGTGGAACAATTCTCAGGAGCAATTCCCCAGTCTGATTCATGAAAATATATATATATCTGCTTTTATACCTCAGTTCAAATCCTAATATAAAACTCAGTGGAGTTTTCATGGATTGATTCAGGCTCTGATGGTTAACATACACAACTCAGTTTCCCCCCAGCCAGAAGAACTGTGGAGTCACAAAATCAAGCTGACTTCTGGAAATGAAATCCTAACTGAAATGAGATGAACTAGGGTTTGGTTGGGAGTTCCAGTACAAGAAATTTTTGCATAAAGATCCTATAGCTAGAATGAGGAAAGACAGCAAAACTCTCAAAGCCAAGTGACATTTGCAAAAGTTGACAATAACACAATTGTTTTCCTTGTTCCCCATAAAAATCTTTAACAGGCCTGTGAAGAAATAAAAGGAGATTTCTTACTCCTTTTCACAAACTGGCTAACCACAATTGCAGTTTGAGTGAAGAATTTACCTTCAGGTAAGAATCTCCACAAGAGAAATGAAAAACACAAGAGAGAAAAGAACCCTTCCCTCTGCAGCTGGCCAGCAGAGCGAGCCAGCCATGTTGGGCATCAGGAGCACAGCAAATAGCAGCATGTGACAGAGGTCCTGATTTCTCTCTTTGTCATACACATATAACCATTCCAAGTAAAAAGTTCGTACTCATACCAAATTATGACCATAGTGAAGACAAATGCCATAGATTTTTAGTGCTGTGCAATTTTATATTACATATATAAAAACACAGTGCTCACTGCACAGAAGAATAAAGCTAAAATTCCTCCCTAGAAATTCCATGTAATCTTGTGTTTGACAGGACATGACATATGTCATTCATGAATAAAAACAGGGGGAGAAATGCAGAGAAAGGGCAAAGGAGACAACGATAATATGAAGTATTAACTTGAACAGACATTCACCAAAAATTACGGGTTTCATCCATTTCTGGACACTTATTGTAGACTTGTGGGAAAAATAGATTTTAGAATGGAAATCCAAGTCTCAGAAGTAAACATGACTTTCTGGCTGGAACATGCTGCACAGAAAAAGGCACAGAGGTGTAACCCAGAAATACACATCATACAAAACAAAGTTTCTTTCACATGCAAACACATGATCCATGGGGAACGAGAAGGCCTCTTGTCAATCTGGGACTATGTCTGAGACTGTTTTTGAGGGATTCTAGAAGAGAACTATACCTACTGCTATATATACCTCTGCATCTTCATCACTGACAGCAAAGTATGGGAAGAAAAAAAAATAAACCCCTAATTTGTTTTCCAGGCTCTTAAGAATCTAATCTGGAGTTGCAGAGGCACAGTATGAGTCTTGAGTATGACATCCAGAGCATTACAATGAGCAGGCTTGCACACTGAGATGCACACACACATCGTCGTCGTCGTGGCTAGGCTTCGCG
>VWZO01012999.1:4939-20864 GCA_013396975.1 Bucco capensis
CCACTCTGCCCCAAGCCTGTAGCATTGCATGGGATTGTTGTGACCCAAGTGTAGGACCTGGCACTTGGCCTTGTCGAAGCTCATCCCACCGCTCCAGCCTATCCAGGTCCCTGCAGAGCCTCCCTACCCTCAAGCAGACCAACACTCCCTCCTAGCTTGGTGTCATCTGCAAGCTTACTGAGGGTGCACTCAATCTCCTCTTCCAGATCATTGACAAAGACATTGAACAGAGCTGAGCCCCACACTGAGCCCTGGGAAACAGCGCTGGTGACTGGACACCAGTTGGATTGAACTCCATTGACCATTGGCAGTGATGGAGGACAGATCAAGTGAACCAAGCACAACACTTCTTGGCTGGGAGAGGACAACAACAGCGCACATGTCTCCAAAGTGTGTGAATCTTCAAGAGGAAAAGAGTTATAAAGGCTGGCAGACTCAGGCAGGGCATCAGCCAGAGTGACTCAGCAAAACAATGATTAGGAACACTCAAGGCTAGGAAAAAGACCTCCCAGAAAAAGCCAAAGTCACTGTTGTTTCAAACATGACAGCTGATGCTTTTTGGAGCTGTGGGCCAGCTGGCAGTGCAAGGACACTCACACCAGTCACACTCAGTCTCCTGGACCCTCAGCTCATATCTCCCCTTCCACACTGAGAGGAAAACTAAACAGCTAAGTTTCAGCACCTTCCTGGCATGCTCACCACTCAACCAGTTGGAAGCCATGGTGAAAAAGGCAGAGGGACAGCCACTCTTGTCCTGGGGATTGTCAGACAGGAGTCTGCTCTGAATTAAGAAGAATATTCTATCTTGCCAAACACAGGCAGAGGATGTTCTCACCTGGACTTCCACCTGGGGCTTCTGCAGTTGTGTGACCAGTAAGCTCAATCCTCCCCTCATGTGAAGTGCTAAGACTACTAAATAAACACTTGTGTCACACATGTGCCCAGACAAATGTTGTCTGCACTTGCCTGGGTTGTCCAGCACAAGGGACACTGAGGCTTAGACACACATGTGAAAGCTCAGTTTCCAACAGACAAGGGAGAAGCAGCACACCACAGTAACTACAAGGCAGGAAAGCTGCAGCTCTGCTCAGAAAGATTCCTTTTTAGCTGACCATCTTAATGGATCCTGCAATCCATTCCTCTAGGTGCATTTATGTGGGAATAAAGAACCTTGAGAGATCAGTAAAGCATTCCATGAATGATTTCCAACTCAAATAAGGAATTACACACTGGAAGAAGAGCCTTGGCTGCTTCTCTCACCTCCATCCTGAAACTTGCTCAATCTTTCAAAGTAGGATGAGATAGGAACTTGAACAATATCTAGAATTGCCAGCAGGGTCCTGGTCAGTCTGAGCAGCTCACTGAAACTATAAAAGCCAAAGTAGATGAGGTTTCGAGCCAGATGTACCACCTGTGGGGAGAAGAAAAGACAAGGCAGCATCAGCAACCTTTGTGGCTGTGCAAGGCAGTTGCATCTCACACAGCAGCTTGCACAGAGCTTCAGATCTCCAGAGCATGCCAAGCAGTGCAAGTCTAATTGAAAATGGAAATCACACAATCATAGAGGCCTATGATCCTGGAAACAGGCCTGGGATAAGGCCAGTGACAGAGCTAAGACAAAACAACTGGTCAGGCAAATTCCAAGAGAGCTCATACCCAACATGAAGTTGAGGCATGTTTGAAAGGATACAAATTGCACCTGGGAAAAGATGTAGGAACAGGAAGAAAGTCTCCAGAGCTGTGGGGAAGATCACAGCATCACAGAGTGTTAGAGGTTGGAAAGGACCTCTGGAGTTCATCTAGTGCAACCCCCCTGCCAGAGCAGCATCACTAGAGCAGCTTGCACAGGATGGGCTCCAGGTGGCTTGGGAATCTCTCCAGACATGGAGACTCCAGCACCTCCCTGGGCAGCCTGGGCCACTGCTCCAGCACCCTCCAAGGAAAATAGTTCCTCCTCTATTCAGCTGGAAGTGCCTGGGTGCTAAAGATGGAAGTAAGAAGGAGAGTAAGCCTGGTGTGGTTAGAACAGAGGTGATCTCTGGTGCCCAGAGGCAAGTGCAAAAAAGCTTGGGAGGTAGATTGGAGGAAGAACTATAAAAGCTGTAAGCATCTGCCCTTTCTTCAATGCTACTTGAATCTAGAAAGTTTAGGCCTATCTAAAGTTCCTGTCAGGAGTTTCAAGTGCTATGTATCAGTACAGACTGGGAACTGATCTGTTGGAGAACAGCCCTGGGGAAAAAGCTCTAGGAGTGCTGGTGGCTAGGAGGATGCCCATGAGGCAGCAATGTGCCCTTGTGGCCAAGAGGCCAATGGCATCCTAGGATGCATTAAGAGGAGCGTGGCCAGCAGAGCCAGAGAGGTTCTNTAAAACACAGGATTATGTTATTCAGAGCATTTCCTTCAGTGTTGTATCTTACACAGAGTAGTAACTACTGCTCCTACTACTAATTCAGTAATGTGAAGAGAAAAAGAAAGGCATGAGGCCCTTCACCCCCCCCCCACATCCCTCCCCTTGGCACTCCACTGCCAGCAGCTCAGCAGGAGCAAGGAGAAGCAGAGCTGTGGCAGCACACAGCAATAGTGACACACAGCAGTACTGGTTTTCCTGCTTTCATCACCAAGAACACTGGAATTGATGCTTCTTTAGGACATTTTACACTATTTATTCTGCAACTACTTTTGTTTTGAAAGAAGCAATGCCAGCCTCTCTGAAAATAGGAGGAACAGTGTAAGTAAGATGCAGAGAGCAGAGAAATACCTCAAATGTCAGTTTATTTTTCTCTTTGTCTCCAAAAGGGAAGGGCTGGTTTACAACTTCTTTCAAGTACTCCTCCACAAATTCCATAGTCAGAGCAAACTTCCTCTTCATTTCATTCCTGGAAGAGTCTGTGAAAGAATCATACCTACAACAGAAGGCACAGAAGGAAGGAAAGTTAAACACCTCTAATTCTCAGGATCAGCTATCAACTAAAGACAAAAACACAACCACTCCTGATGCTCTGAAATGACTGTGAGTTCTCTGGAAGGAGAAGAGGTAGAGGTCAGCTGAGTCTTTGTAGAGAGGCAAAGAGGATGCACAAACCTTCCCTCCAACAGTACCAGGGTGCAGTGAGCAGGAGGAACAGACCAGGAACACACTCCAGCACTCCAATCTTGCTGTGTCACCAAGTCTCAGCTCTCCTCTCTACCCATCAGGCACAATTTACTGCTCAGGACAGACAGCTTCCTCCTTTGCACCACCAGCTAGGATTGGTTTTTGGTAGATGTCCAAAGAGTCCTTCAGCTCACTGACAGCAAAACCACTGTCTGCTGCCCTGCCATGCTTCTTCCTCCTTGTCTCTTCAGCCACATACTCCCTGGCTGGGTCTAGCCCAGTGGCACTGCTCCATCAAACCCATTAAGGCAGAGAGGCTTTCCACTGAAGCCAAGGGACCCTTCTCCCATACTTGAATTTAACACATGCTTAAGTACTTTCCTGGATGGAGACCAAAGCTTCTCTGAACTCTTTCTGGGGCAATAGCTGTACTTAACTGGAGATTCTGTCCTCCAACTGTGGCTTTCAGTTAAGCTTGACATATAAAACTGAGTTCCAGCCTAGCAAAACTGGATCACTTCAAGTTCAGTTGGTCTGAAAAAACGCCATGTCATTTCCTGACAGTTTGTTCCCTAGGAGAACACAATGAAAAATGAAAGAAGTATTTCCATGTAAAGCTACTCAAGAGTAATACTAAGTAATAGCTCTGTGCTCTGCAACAAGATCAAAGAATCATTATGGTTGTAAAAACACCTCTGGGATCATTGAGTCCAACCATCCACCCAACACTGCCATGCTCACCACTAAACCATGGCCCCAACACCACAGCTACATGTGTTTTGAACTCTTCCAGGAATGATGATTCCACCACCTCCCTGGGCAGCTTGGGCCAATGCCTGAGAACCCTCTCAGGGAAGAAATTCTTCCTAAGATCTAATCTGAACCTCCCCTGGCACAAATTGAAGCCATTTCCTCTTGTCCTGGGAGAGGAGACCAAGCCCCACCTTACTACCTCCTCCTTTCAGGTAGCTGTAGAGAGAGCTAAGGTCTCCCCTGAGCTTCCTCTCCTCCAGACTAAACAACCCCAGTGCCCTCAGCTGCTCCTCATAACACTTGTGCTCTAGACCTTTTCACATCCATGTTGTGTCAACGTTACAGCATCACAGCATTTTAGGGGTTGGAAGGGACCTCTGGAACTCATCTAGTCATAGAATCTTAGAATGGCCAGGTTGGAAGGGACCCTAAANCCAGATTTTCATCTGGAAAACCCTCCTGCCAGAGCAGCATCACTAGAGCAGCTTGCACAGGATGGGCTCCAGCTGGCTTGGGAATCTCTCCAGACATGGAGACTCCAGCACCTCCCTGGGCAGCCTGGGCCACTGCTCCAGCACCCTCCAAGGAAAGAATTTCCTCTTCGTGTTTAGATGAAACTTGCTGAGTGCTAGATTGTGCCCTGAAACAAAGCCCTACCAAATGCATTTATTCTTTACTTTGAAACACTTCCAACTCACTCATGAATTGTGATCTTGGTAGGAATTTCAGTCCACAATCTGGCATATCTGACAGGTACCACAGACTCCTGAGGGTCTCTGTCCACGTGCATGTGCAGCATGAGGCGACAGAAGGACGCACGGAGGTCGAAGGGGAGGCTCTCATCAGACATGCACCTGAGGATCAAGTCCACTGAGAGCTGAGCAGAGATCTGGTTGATGGCAAGGTACTGGCGGTCCAGGCACATCCTTGCAAAGAGGTTCAGTTGGTACCTTAGGAAAGAAAAGGTGAGCATGGATGGGATTCAAAGCAATTAGCTTGGAAAACACAGAATCATTAAGGTTGGAAGAGACCTCTAAGTTCATCAAGTCCAACCATACCTAGCACTGCCATACCACTCAATCATGTCCCCTACTACCACATCTCAATGTCTCTTCAATCCCTCCAGGGATGGTGACTCCAGCACCAACCTGGGCAGCCTGGGACAACACTTAACAGAAATCAAACTCTGTAGCTCAGAATCTCACTTCACAAGCCTGGTGTTGGCCTTTCTGATAGTAATCCTAAACAATACCAAGAGTGACCAGGAATCAAGCTGCCATTCAAAATGCTAACATCATGCTGCAGCCCCTAGGAAGGCTGAGCTCCCTTGGAAAGTCGAAGAAATCATTGTTCAATGGAAGGCTAAGGGATTTGCATTATTTGTTTTCCATCAGTGTTAAGACACTGTTCCATGATCCCATTTTCCCTCTAATCACAGAATCACAGAATATTCATGGCTGGAAATGACCTCTCAGATCACCCAGTCCAACCAAAACAAAAACCCAAAAACAACAACCAAAAAAACCCCCACAAGCCCTGCCCTCACTAGAGCATGTCCTGGAGCACCACATCTACACATTTCTTAAACACCTCCAGGGATGGAGACTCAACCACCTCCCTGGGAAGGCTCTTCCAGGGCCTCACCACTCTTCCTGTAAACAATTTCTTCCTAATATCCAATCTAACCCCACCCTGTCTCAACGTCAGACCATTCCCTCTGCTTCTGGCATTAGGTTCCTAAGGAGAAGAGGCCAACCCCCACCTCTCTACAAGCTCCTTGCAGGGAGTTGGAGAGGGCAACGAGGTCCCCCCTCAGCCTCCTCTTCTCCAAACTAACCATGCCCAGCTCCCTCAGCCTCTCCTCACATGGCTTGTCCTCTAAACCCCTCACAACTTGGTAGCTCTCCTCTGGACACACTCCAGCAACTCAATGTCCTTCCTATCATGAGGGGCCCAGAACTGAACACAGGACTCCAGCTGAGGCCTCACAAGTGCCGAGTACAAGGGCACCATAACCTCCCTTCTCCTGCTCACCACACTATTCCTGATCCAAGCCAGGATCCTGCTGGCCTTCTTGGCCACCTGGGCACACTGCTGGCTCATATTCAGCTGTGCACCAGCAGCCCCAGGTCCTTCTCTGCTGGGCAGCTTTGCAGCCACTCATCCCCAAGCCTGTAGTGTTGCCTGGGGTTGTTGGGCCTCAGGACACACCTTGCTTCAAGGGCAGAACAAGCTAAAATAAAGCCCACTAAAGAAAAGGTAAAAGACAAAATGATAAAGAGACACAAAGAGCTGCCATGAGCCAAGGAAAATCAAGATTTGGCTGGAACAGACAGCAGGGATTATGATACCACCTACAGGAAACTCTGAAAGAAATTTATAATCTCAGTGTCTGGCATGACCTGGTTTCCTTTTTTGATACTGGCAAATAAAATAAGTAAGAACAGCACCAGAGTCTTCCAGCGCCTTCTTCCATTAAACTAGGCACTTTTACCTGTAGTAGGTAAGAACTTCCAAATCAGCTTTTGTGCCCTCCTTTGCCTCCTGAGCCAGATGCCTGATGGCTTTGCCATGAGGCTCCTTGTTACTGTCAATCCAGTAAAGCCACACTTCCTCTTCATCCATGTCATCTGAGATGACTGGGCATTCCAACAGGTTATCCATTTGTGTTGAAACCAGCCTGAAAACACAAACCATCCACGGTGAGTCACTAGAAAACTGCTGCAAGTAACTACAGAGCAGCTATTAAAGAGGCAGGGAGGTTCTGCTGATGGATGCTCACTTGGTCTGAATGAGAATGTCAGCGTTCCCTGGGCTCAGCATAAACTTGCAGATGAGTTCCTGAGTTACTGGGATTGCTGTGGTGTTAGATACACACAGGTCTGAGAGATAATCCAAGAACCTGCAGGCAAAAAAAACCCACACAGATGCAACATAACATGAGACTTACAACACAGAAACAGTGCAGTAGGAATCTCTAATATCCATCACCAAAATGCTCAAGGGAGCATGTATCAGGAGATTGATTAACATAAGATCTTTGCCAATTGATACTACTGCAACCCACAGCAGATAAAGGTGAATAACAGCTTTCAGAGCCACTCTGAATGGTGCTAAACAATCAGTCAGGGAGAGAAAGGTATCTCAAGTGGGACACTTCTTAGCAAATCAAAGGCCAGAGATTTGCGCCAGAACTTCAGAGCAGCCTGAGGCTGTCTTAGGCTTGGCTGGCAGGGGAGCTCCACTGAAGGCTCTCATCCTTATCAGGACCTAAAAGCAAGAGTACACATTCTTACTCATTTCCCCCATCAGGAAACAGGCATCTCCCTAATCCAAGGAACAAGGAGATGTTACTTGTGCTGGAGATAGCCATGTGCCCTCTGAGGAACATCATTACAGTCCACACTTCCACCTTTGGAAATCTTTGAAGTGACACAGCCAACAATTAGTGAAGAGTGCAGAACTGAGGCCAGAACCTCTGCATCCAAAGAGGTCATTCCATGGAAAGTGGAAGTAACAAAGCTTGGCAGAGAAATCAGCTTCCTAGGAATGTGTCTCTCTAATGTAGGGCTGCTGCTGTTTAACAAGGTTCAGGCTGAGGCTTTCCTTAGAGCTGGTACATTCATTAGGTATCCTTCTTTCATGGATTTCTCTGTGTGTATGAACATTAGTCCACTGGAATATCCAAAGGGTCTCTTCCTCTCTGTAGCTTCTTCTTTTCATGCCATTCATGAGGACTGAGCACCTCTGAACCCACCACTTCTCTACCAAATGTAGCTAAAACTGGGCAAGAGGCTCCAGAGCTGGTGGAGGAGCAGATAGGAGCAGGAATACACAGAGCACACACTCCACTTCCTTAGAAGTCCAGGTAAAAAACAAATAGGACCATTTGACCCTTGAAGTACTGGAAGGCTGCTACAAGGTCTCCAGGCTAAACAACCCCAACTCTCTCAGCCTGTCCTCACAGCACAGATGTTCACAGAATCATTAAGGCTGGAAGAGACCTCTAAGCTCATCAAGTCCAACCATACCTAGCACTCCCATGCCACTAAGCCATTTTGGAAGCCTCCTCTAGACCCACTTGAGCAGGTCCATGTGTTTCTTATGCTGGAAGGGCCTTGGCAAGGTTTGTTCTTCAAATCATCTTTTACAACTGAAAATCTAATGAAAAAAAAATAGATTTTCCCACTAAATGATCCATCTCCTTTACAATCTGACCTAAAACTAACCAAAACAATTTCCCCACTGAGTGAAGTTCCAGGCCAGAATTTCTCCCTTGGAACAAGATCTGGTCTAGGCCATGCTTCCCTGGGATCTTTGCTGCCCTAGGTCCCCTTCAGGTCTGACCTGGAATCAGGAGAACTGCTATTAACAAAAGCTTAAGGAAGTGGAATTTGCTCCAAGATGATTCCCAGGGGAATCAACACAAGTGGCAGAGTCACAAAGCTGCTGCAGAGCTAGGAGAAATTCAAATTTCAGTTTGGTTTTGGTGTCCCTAGCTGAACTAAAATGTTGACAGTTGTCCTATGAAGCCTAAATCCTCTCTGCAGGAAGCTCTAGGTCTGGAATGCAGATATGCTCAAACCCCAAGAATCTGAGGTAGCTCTGGGAGGTTTTCAGTGTGAGATTGCACATGTACATTTTTGCCTATCAGAAAAAAAAAGAAGCTGGGAGAAAGAGACAACAAAACAGTGACTAGGAAGCAGCTTCAGAGCCAATCAAGAGAGAAAGAGACTGTTGCAGGGAGCTCTCTTCAAACCTTGGCTCTCGATTCCTCCGCAGTAAATTAACAAAGGTCTCGATTTCTTTGGCTGTGATGTGTTTCTCCAACAGCTTTCTGTTGTTGTGCAACAAAGCTGTGATGGTGTCTTCTGCCAGAATATCATAACCAATCTGGGACTGCATGACACAGAAGTTCTTAGCAATATATTCCTGAAAAAAAAAAACAGAACAGAACAGGAACATTCCCATGCTGGCTTGTTAAGCAGCAATGGTTTTCTTGCAGAAGCATTCAGCTCAATTAGCAAGCAAAATAACCCTCCAAGTTCTCCTCTCTGGACTGGTCTGAACAAAACAAGGACATCTCAACACCTCAAATATGTACCTCAAGAAACAGATGAACAACTCTTCTTATTCTTAAAGGAATGAATCCATGGAAGGAGAGAGGAAATTCAAGTAATAGCAACCACTTTGTTTCCAAAGGCAAACCCAAAAGGTTTTTATCATGTTCAAGAAGCTTTCTTTCCTGAGTCTCCCTTCCTCTCCCTCCAAGCCAAAAATAGTTTTTGAAAGTATTAGGAAGAAGACAGACACACAGCAGCCCAATCTCTAGTCCCTTTGGTCCTATAAAGTTAGAGCTGTTTCTCCCTGCTCAGCACCATGTTCTGGAGTAATTCCTGCTCACAGGGAGTCTCCAGCAGTGGGCAAGCAGCCTACCTGAGAGAATAACCCTGCTCTGATTCACTGCCATCTCTCTACAAACACCTGAGCAAAAAAAGACACTTATGCAGACTTCCCACTTTATAATCCAGAGTCCAGGAGCATCAATTTAATAACAGAAAGCTCCTGAATGAAGCAGTGAACCCCAGTCTCAGCCTGAGTCTAAGGGAGCACAGAGTGAACCTGTGATATTCATTGCTGATCTTTCAATTCATACACAAAAGCCTACAAAAACAAAACTAATGCTCCTCTGCATGAGAAGTGACTTCTTACTCCCACCATTACACAGAATCAGAGTGTTAGGGGNGCTGGCCACACTCTTCTTGCTGCAGCCCAGGATGCCATTAGCCTTCTTGGCCCCAAGGGCACATTGCTGGCTCATGGGCATCCTGCTGGCCACCAGCACACCCAGGGCTTGTTCCACTGAGCTGCTTTCCAGCACATCAGCCTCTAACCTGTCCTGGTCTGTGGGGTTATTCCTCCCCAAAAACCCAGTTTTATCACCACAACCAGAGAATCCTACTTGTAAGTACAGAGAGCAGTGTCAAACCCAGCATATGTAATTATAGAAAGCAGGAGGAAAATCATCTTGAATACTACTGACCTGGTTCTTCCTATAGTCCTGTTGGGAATGTCTGAGAACTCTGTAACACAGTCTTAACATGTATTTGTATGGGGCATATCTCTGGTCACCTAGGTCTTCAAGTCTCAGCATGGATCCTTCACCTTTGTCTTTAAAAGGAGCTTTGAGGATGCCAAATATCTGTTCAAAATCAAGATCACTGATGTGAGAATCAAACCCAGATTTTTGCTTAACTTCCAGCAGTCACTGGTGATGTGCTCTAGCAGGATCAGCACAAGTGTCTTACTGACCAGAGGCAGAAGTGAATCACCACACTTAGCTCCATATGACTAAACCACTCAAGGGAGCACAGTCTGAGACTTGACAGCTTCATGCCTTCAGCTTTCCATTTCCCACCAACCTGCCTGACACTGCTTCCTCTT
Organism: Bucco capensis; assembly: GCA_013396975.1. Lineage (NCBI taxonomy): Eukaryota > Metazoa > Chordata > Aves > Piciformes > Bucconidae > Bucco > Bucco capensis. The sequence goes on from VWZO01012999.1 coordinate 15,231, forward strand.
TACTACTATCCCCAATGTTAGTTAAGTGCCTTAACTTGGAATCATTCAGAATGAAAAAGGAGGACAATACTGGCTGCTGCCCAATTGCATCCTTTTTGGCTTTTATTTTTCATTTCAGTGGGCTACCTAAAGAGAATATGGATTGTTATTCAGATGCAAGCTTGCCCTCATACAGACAATGTCAGGGATACAGAAGGGCATGGGAATTTTTGCTCTATGGGGACCAAGTTGTTCCAAGTTGTACTCTTAAAAGCCCCCAGAATCAGATCAAATTAACAGCCACCAGACCCTGCCCCTGCTGCTTCTATCTGATCCACAAACCAAGAGCTGAGCCTTAACTAAGCAATGTCCTACTTATCCAACCCAGCCAGACACAAGCCCAACACAGCAGAGGCCAAGGTAGCTAAAAAACAATGGGTTTGGGTTTTTTTTTTCAAACCACTCCTACAAATCTGGAAAGAGAGACAAGTTCTTAATCCAGCAGGACAGGACCTACCTGAGCCAATATATTTTGTTCCCTCATTAATTTCTGCCGTTCCCTGTTGGGCTTGGTAACAACCACATCCAGAACCTCTTGCCCATTGTTAGGCACATCAGCAACAAAGAAAATCAGATCTTCCAGCAGCTTGGTTACAAACCTGGAAGCAGCAGATAAATCAGGATTATACACAGTCAGCCAGTACTGGCTAGGATTCACTAAGAAACAAAAACACTGCTTAGAACAAGCTTTAGCTAGTGGAATGGAACTTGGAGCACTCCAAAGTTGGGCATGTGCTTAAGGATTGCAGACCTTGGTTCAGCAGAGGCTTAAAACCATCACAGGAATGTTTATCAAGGCATTAAACAACAACCAGAAAGCAAAAAAAGAGAGAGGAAAGTACAGAGTATAAGTATATATATATATATATATACACTTTTATACTTATATATAAGGCAGAGTATTCAGACATCCAAAATCTATACCAGCTGGCCTCAGGGCCCAGGGAGAGCAGAAAGACACTTAGGCAGCTAGCAGGGATTTTTATCCTGGATCCTGGAAACAAGATGATGGACTCACTAGAAGAATAAAAGCATTCTGCCACTAGACTATTTTCCCTACTGCCCCAATAAACTATGGAAAGATGACAATACTTGTTTCACTCTGTTGTATAAAGAAGATATCACAGAAGCAAGAGCTAATAAAAGGACAGAGGCAGGAGTTTTTCTTTCTCTCTCACCTTCAGAAAATGGACAAAGACTGTAGAAAGAAAATGGTCAGTACCTACTTGTTACCAACACACCTTGCCAGGCATGCAGAGAGAGAAGTGTGAATGCCCACAGATCTCAAGGAATCTCCCTCAAAAGAACTGGCAATCTTTTACAAACACACCAAGCCTGCCTCTTACCCTGGAGAAGCATCAGCTGAACTGGGACAATAGCTAGTCCATAATTACTAAAGCTGTAAGAATGCTATGGAAGTGGTAGGAAGATGCCCAGCAGATGGTCCAAGTCACCTCTGGGAGGCAGATATTAAGCTTCCATTACACCCACAAGAGGTCTGGGCTGTTCAGCTAAATCCTCTGAGGGAGCTTGAGCTTTCCAAGTGTCAGCCCACTGGTGGAGAAAAGCATGGTCCCCTCCAAACACAAAAAGCAGCAAAGGATGGAGTAACCCAGAATGAACTGTTGGGATCCCTACTTCATCACCACAGGAAGGTGATAAGAGGGAAACAGGGGTTTGGGTTGGTTTTATCCCAAAGACAATCACATGAACAAACAAATAGTGGCATCACTTTAAAGCACTCTGAACTGTTTTACCTGTGTGTGCTATCAAGCTGCCAGCATCAAGCCTTGCCAGCCCTGAGTTGCAGGGACACAGCACTGCAAGCTTAATACAAGGATGGCACACTTGGATGATGTTGTATCCCTCTCTGAGTCATAGAATCATAGAACAGTTCCAGCTNTGAGGAAAGGGGCAGGATCACCTCCCTGCTCCTGCTGCCAACACTGTTCCTGCTCCAGGCCAGGATGCCATTGGCCTTCTTGGCCCCCTGGGCACACTGCTGGCTCCTGTTCAGCTGTCACTCAGCACCCCTAGGTCCCTCTGTGCCTGGCAGAGTCAACTCCCAGCAGCTTTTCAAGACTAATCCCAACACCCAGCCCATGTTCCAAGACATTCTCCACCTGCTATTAAACCATCTGCTCTAACTGCTACTGACAAGTCACAGCAAAAGCTCTGCTTCATCACCAAGAATTAACCTTTCTAGCAAAAAGCTTGTGGAATAGAAGTTACAAACTAACACTGCCAGAGATGCTGTCTAATATTCACTTTAACCACAGACAGCTGAAAACAAACAGTGAACTCCATCACTGGCAGTGAGATGTATTTGGCTATATATGTACAACCAAATCTCTTCATTCAGGGGTGGGTGTGAAGAACAGACATTCTCATAGCCCTACAGCTGAAAAAGAGATGAATACAAAGGGTAAACACCAAAATGATGGACAATAAGGGGGAAAACAAAAATAAGAAAGGGAAGGGACTATTGGGGCAGCTTCTTGGTCACTCTGAGGCCACCTCCTACTGCTCTCAGAGCATGAATATGCAGTAGAGTGAAGTCCTGCTATGCTGTCCCCTGGAGAGATGGAGAGATGCAGTGGGCCCCCATCTTTCAGCTCAGAAGTGGTTTATCAAAGAAAATGAGGACAAAATGCTTGACATTTATCCATTTATTTATGCAGCCAGTGAGCTAGGGAAGTGCTCTTAGCCCCCATGTTACAGAGGAGATACACAGATTAGTTTGAGGTGCAGCAAGGACACCTTCCAGAGAAGGAATCTCATGCCACCACTCTCAGCACTGAAGTGTCCTGTCCCAGTTGCACCTACGTCCACACAGACATTACTAACTTAGCCATTACTACAATGTCCTGAGTAACCAAACACCAATTTAGGAGGGCAAGAAAAATCCAGCTCACTCACCTCCTTTCATTCTGAGTTATTGTTCCATTCTCCAGCTTTTTAACAGTTGCTGCCAGGACCTTGTTGGCATCGTTGGCAAAGTCCAAGTCTCTGACCTCAGACAGAGGAACTGATACAATAGCAAAAGCTTCCTTGTCCTCTTTGGTTTGGCATGTCCCAATCTGCAATAGTTATTGGTTTAATGTGTGTGAGAAATCCTCTCACCTTTATCCTAATTACCATGCCCATTTGATATCACAGAATCACTAAGGATGGAAGAGACCTCTGAGATCATGGTAGAAGTGAGATTATCAGGAAATCCAGGAAGGAGTTTGGGAATTCAATCCTAAGATGTCTGGGGTTACCTTTAACATCACAGGCCTCTCCTCCTCAGTATCTATTGGGATGCTGGTACTAGTGACCCAAGTGTTGGTGCATAAATGCCTCAGTCGGACATAGGAGTTCCTAAGGGAGAAGAAAGCAAACACCATGTTAGCTGGAGCAGTCCTGAGCTGGAAAGGACCCACAAGGCTCATCAAATCCAACTCCTTGAGGCCAATGCCATGAAGCTCACTAAGGCCAAATGCCAGGTGCTGCCCCTTGGCCATAGCAACCCCCAGCAGTGCTCTAGGCTTGGGGAGCAGTGGCTGCAGAGCTGCCAGGCACACAGGGACCTAGGGGTGCTGAGTGACAGCTGAACAGGAGCCAGCAGTGTGCCCAGGGGGACAAGAAGGCCAATGGCATCCTGGCCTGGATCAGGAACAGTGTTGGCAGCAGGAGCAGGGAGGTGATCCTGCCCCTTTGCTCAGCTTTGGGGAGGCCTCACCTCCAGTACTGCATCCAGTTTTGGGCTCCTCACTCCAAGAGGGACATGGAGGTGCTGGAGAGGGGACAGAGGCTCCCAAGCTGCTAAAGGGCTTAGAACATAAGCCTGAGGAGGAAAGACTGAGGGATCTGGGCCTGTTTAGNCCTGTTGCTGGTCAGCAGAGAGAGAAGATCAGGTGCTGCCAGCTCAAGGTGGTAAAGCTAGAGTCCTGCTCCTGGTTGCTCAGAGGACGTGGCCACAGTGGATGTGCTTTCCTCCTGCAGCTCTATGATGCTGGAACGCAGCTGAGCTCCTGCTGATGCTGTGCACAAGAGGTGCTCAAGCAGGCAAGGTGGGACACAGCGCAACACAGGAGCATGACATCAAGGCTTGAGGGCATGAGTCACACCAGCCACTTGTAAACAGAAGTGGAGGGAGACCTGCTAAAAGAGTATTTGCAGTTCCCTTTTCCCTTGTCTCCTCTTTTCACCCCCAGAGCAGAGCTGCAAGAAGAACAAAGAGCAGCTTGGGATTACACCGAATGCTAGGTTTAAGTATTTAGAGATAAGCCTAGGAATAAAATATTCCTTAAAGAAACAACATTAAGAATGAAAGTGTTCCATAAAATCCCATCTGAAAAGAAATAAATTTCATGAACAAAACCTATTTTTTCTTATTATTGCCTTTTCTTTTCCCCTACAGAGTAATAAACCCCTTGAAGCTGTCACAGCACAAAAGGCAGGAAGGAAAAGTGACCATGGTTTCACAGCTTCATCACTCTGATCTACAAACCCTCATCATCCCAGTGAGGACCAGTTCTCAACTGAAAATCAAGTGAACAAAGAGCAGACATGACATTCTTCTTTATTCTTTCCATATGATAATCTGGGGTATTAGCAAAAGAGAAGAGCTGAGAAATCCATTACAATTTTTTACTCTGAATTCTACTTTTCAATCTATTCAGTGTGGTCTTCAGTCACACTCTCCCTCTCATGTTGATGGGCTTTAAGTAGTCAAGTAAGCAAATGGTCTGGAAAAAAACCTTAGCATAGCAAATACACTTCCAAGCTGCATACATCAGGATCTGCAGGTACCCAGCTTTCAAATCCACCCTCCTAACAACTAGCCCCAAGTGTCTGCTTACCCATTCCATCACTACCAACCCTGTGTGACTTATCTAGCCAATCTCAGGGAAACAACACAGTAGAAATCTCAAATAGTCATGATTAAAACCCAAAAGCCACTTGCTGAATTCATTTGAATAACAAGTGGCATCATGATGGAGCAGGGAAACAGAAGCCCAGTCCACCATACACATGATTTTTTGGGGAACAATTCAGTTAGCTCTATTAGCAGTACAGGGTTTTTGCACAGGGCTCAATTCTGTCCTCACACAGATCTGGGCAAGATTTAGCCCATTATTTCTTTTCTTCACACACTCCAAGTGTCCCTTGTTTTATCCTTAGAATTATTTAGCAGTCACAGCAGCAGTATCATGTTTTATACATCCCTTGTTTACCCAAGAACACTCCTCAGATTTGGACCGAAGGATAATACTTGCTCGTGTTTGATTTTTTTGCCTGCTTTACTCTGCAGCATAATGCTAGGAAGAAGCCTTATCAATGCAGCACTATTTTTGCCCCCCCCTTTTTTTACCTTGGAACCAGGCAATCAGCTCTCTGAAGAGTGGTGGCATCCAGTTCAAAGAGAGATGCAATGTCATTTCCATGTGGCACAGAGACCAAAGTATACATAATCTTCTCCCCTGCTTGGCGTTTCTTCTTTGAAGCAGGCAGGTCTCCCTCTCTCTGCTGATGAGGCACAAGGGTTATTTGCTTGCATCAAGGTCCATTATGAAGTCTCCAATTACTGTGCAGACAAGTAACACACCT
>VWZO01012999.1:21292-41869 GCA_013396975.1 Bucco capensis
AGAATGCTCAGGGGCTGGAACACCTCTGCTCTGAGGACAGGCTGAGGGAGCTGGGATTGTTCAGCCTGGAGAAGAGAAGGCTTCAGGGGACCTACTAGTGACCTTCCAGGACCTAAAGGGAACTTCCAAGCAGGCTGCAGTGAAAGGACAAGGGGCAATAGTTCTAAATTGGAGAAGAGTAGATTTAAACTGGATATTAGAAAGAAGTTCCTCCCCACGAGGGTGGTGGAACACTGGCCCAGGTTGCCCAGGGAGGTGGTTGAGTTGCCATCCCTGGAGGCATTGCAGGTGAGGCTTGCCAGGGCTCTGGGCAAGCTGCTCTAGTTGGGGATGTCCCTGGCCACTGCAGGGTGGTTGGACTAGATGAGCTCCAGAGGTCCCTTCCAACCCAAACCATTCTAGGATTCTATGATCCAACAGAGGTCTGAGCTTGCCCACTGCATCTGGAGATGTTTGTCCCCTTCAAGAGGCCTAGTTTCTAAGGGCCAGATACACAGAGTTGTGTTGATGCCTCAAAAGAGGTATGGTGATCTTTCCTCCCACCATCTCCTGGAAGCTCATGGGAATGTTGTGACCCAGTAGTCATGTTCATCCTTAGTTACCTACATCCCTTTGTTGCGTTCAAAGACTCCAAATGCTACCTTACCTAAGCACATTTCTTGGCTTGAAGGAGTCATTTGGAGTCTGTGCCTGGAACCACAGAGCAACCAGAAGAACTAGTGGCCTAAGCAAAAAGCTGCTGCTCTGGGGGGTTGAGTTACACAAATTCCAACAGGTTAATAACCAATCAAGAAACTGGCAGCCCAGGGCCCTTCAGGTACACAAAATATAGAAGAGAGGGAGAGGAAAAGAGGAAGAAAGAAAACCAAAGCACAAATCAACCCCTGTAAACCTGGACTACTATTACAGTCATTTATAATGCACCACCAGGGAAGAGAAGTACAAAGCAATGTGAAGAGGCTAAGCTGTACTGGGTTGGCATTAGCACCTTGATTAAAACCAAACTGCAAGGGATAATCAAGGACAAAGCTTTGATTATTCATATTGCCAATTGAGATGAAGCAACAAAATCAAGGGTGAATGAAATTAGGGAAGGAATAGCTAATTATCATCTCCTTTCAAGGCCTTTTTTGAATCCTTCCAAAATATCCATTTTTTTCTGTTATCAAGGCTAACAAATGCCAGCTTTCTCCCCATTCCTCCTATCAAGGACAGAGGCAGTAAGGATAGAAGAGGAAGAAATCCTCTCAGAAGCTTTTCTTAGGCTCCTCCAGTCCTCAGAGCACTGTCACTAGTTTGAGAGGAAGCTTTGCTGAGACAAAGGGCAACCATCTCCTGTATCTCACACAGACAATCCTCACATCCTACCAGAGCCCACACCCAAAATCACACAAGAAACTTGCACCTGTATGCAAGGACGGAGAAGATAGAAACATTTTGGGGTGATTTTCATGCAGATCCTGTTTAATATACTCAGGATGATTCGAACTGGAAAGCCAAGCAAACTCTAGGAGTTTCATAGGTGTGAGTCAGAGTCTGACACCAAAGGAAAATCTACTTCCTAAACTTCAGGCCAAATGGAAAACCAGGTGACAATTCCAGAGGTCTGTAAAGGGCTGAGTAGCACAGGATGGTTTAGCATCCAGGCTTCTTGACGTTTCCCACAACTTGCATCCAAATCTAGTTAGGTTTTTCCAGTAAGCAGCCACTCTGCTACCATTTCTGAACTGGAAAGACTAGTGTACAAAAAGGCAGGACTCTTCAGAACTGGATGCATTCTTTTCTTTCCCCTGCAGCTCTAGGAAAAAGAGAGCCCAAAATATGTAACACAGAGTAGAAAAGGGTTTCAAAGTTATTTTATACTCCCTCATTACATAATAGCTGACCATCCCCAAAAGGTCATTATCAGAATCACAGAATTGTCAGGGTTGGCAGGGACCTTCAAGCTCCTCTAGCCCCAACCCCTGTGCCTGCCATGGGCAGGGACACCTGGCACTAGAGCAGCTTGCTCCCAGCCCCAGCCAGCCTGGCCTGCAACACTGCCAGGGCTGGGACTGCCACCACCTCTCTGGCCAACCTGGCACAGTGGCTCAGCACCCTCCTGGGCAACAACTTCTGCCTAACAGCCAACCTAAATCTGCCCTCCTCTAGTTTGGATCCATTCCCCTAGTCCTAGCACTGCCTGACATCCTACAGCCAGCCTGGCCTGCAACACTGCCAGGGCTGGGGCTGCTACCACCTCTCTGGGCAACCTGGCACAGTTGCTCAGCACCCTCCTGGCCAACAACTTCTGCCTAACAGCAACCTAAATCTGCCCTCCTCTAGTTTGGATCCATTCCCCTAGTCCCAGCACTCCCTGACATCCTAACAAGTCCTTCCCCAGCTCTCTTGTAGCCCCTGCAGATCCTGGAAGGCCACAAGAAGGTCTCCTCAGAGACTTTATGCACACGTGCAGGTTTCTAGGACAGGAGGCAAAAGTCCAAGGCAGGTCTCCTGTGCTTTAGGAGTTCATACTAACCATTAGTTGCTCTGTGGAGAACTTCATCCTGCAGTTTCTGGCTGACTCCATCCACTCACTAGTCTCCCCAGCAATTGTATAGATGCAGTTGAGCAACAGAGTTGGCTCATTAAGCCTAAATCCTGCCAAGCAGGCTTAGCACCTGTCAAAGCAGCCCTGGCACAGGAGCAAGAGCTGGGTTTTAGTTAAAAAGAAAGTCAAGAGAAGGCAAGACAGTGTCTGGAACAGTGCTAACTGCAATGCAATTCTGAGAAAAATGAAGAGCTGCTCAAGAGCTGGACTCCAGCACAAACCTCTGAATTCTCCTTAGAATGCTCCTTTAGGCTCTCAGACACATCTCACACCCAAACCTGGATGATGGGTGTTAAGCACTAAAAAATATGGACCAAAAAGTGACCCTCTACTTGACAGCTCTGGAAACAACTTGCATGGAGTGAAGGAGAGAGCAATCCTGGCATTACATATGCACATCTAGGGGTTTGTATTCATGTCTGGATTTATAGCTGAGTGCATGCCTGTGTGTGAGAGAGAGGGAGAATGCTCACACACTTGCACACAGCAAGTTGCTTATGATTAATTACATTTAGGAAGCAGCCATCAGAATTTGCCCTTACCCTGGCCATGACTGCATCAGCAGATTAGGCTATATGAGGCTATGGAAAGAAGTGAAAGGACTGCACTATTCCAAATTAATTAGTATGATCAGATCAGGAGAAGCACTGCATTCCTAAGCAGATGAAAACAAGATGCCATTTGCTCAGGTATGGAATTGGCATCTGAGCAGATGGAGCCAGTGAAAAGAGATTCAAATGAAGAGAAGAGAGGGAAAGGGTGTAAAGGAGAACCCTGGGAGCTACTGACCTGTTAGCCTCACCTCTGTGCCTGGGAAAATCACGGAGCAGATTCTCCTAGAAGGTCAGATAAGGCACATGGAGGAGAGGGAGGTGATCAGAGACAGTCAGCATGGCTTCACTAAGGGCACATCCTGTCTGACAAACCTAGTGGCTTTCTATGATACTGTGACTAGCTCAGTGGACAAGGGACAAGCTGTGGATGTGATCTAGCTGGACTTGTGCAAGGCCTTGGACACAGTCCCCACAACATTCTACTGGCCAAGTTAGAGAGCTATGGATTGGATGGGTGGACTGTTCAGTGGATAAGGAACTGGCTGGCTGGTCACATCCAGAGGGTAGTGGGCAATGGCTCCAAGTGCAGCTGGAGATCAGTGCCAAGTGGTGTCCCTCAGGGCTCTGTACTGGGGCCTGCACTGTTTAATATTTGTATAAACAATATCAACAGCAGCATTGAGTGCACCAGCAGCAAGTGTGCAGATGACACCAAGCTATGGGGTGCTGGGGATAAGTTGGAGGGGCAGGATGTCATCCAGAAGGACCTGGACAAGCTGGAGAGGTGGGCCCAGGGGAACCTCAGGAGCTTCAACAAGACCAAGTGCAGGGTCCTGCCCCTGGGTCAGAACAATCCCCACTATCTGTAGAGGGTCTCAAATGTAGAGATAAGAAAACTCAACTTCAAGCAGTATGAAGAGGAAGATGTTGGTGATGTGCTCAGTAACAGTCAAGGAAAACACTCTCAAGTCTTCTTTACACAAAGGAAAAACAGGTGAATTCCATGCCAGGAGCATGGAGAAAAAGTGCAAGACCTGTGGCTAAAACAATATTAGCAAATAGTAAATTCACTTAAGAGAAAAAGGAGTTTTGATTGTCCCACACTTCTGGCAAACTTCTAGGCTGTCTCAAGTGCAAGCAGATGCATACATAGCCTCTGGAAGAAGGTGGAATCACCTCACACTCTTGTGCACTGGTTACACTGCTCACAAGGATGAAGGAAACACATTCAGCTCCTCTTCTGCCTGGCTTAAGAATGACCCTACCATCCAGCCAGGGCACTCTTCCAGGAAGGACTTGTCTAGGAAAGCAAAGGCTGAGAGGTCACAAAAGGAGCTCTAGTTAATGAAAATAAAGAGCCATTTGGGTGAGGAGTGGGAATATTGCTCCTCATTCCTGGGCTATCACTGCTGATCTGCAGTGCAGAAGCTTTAAAAAACCCCAATGCAGACATACTGTGGTGTTTGCAATCTGAAGGGCAAATGTAATAGGAGACAACTCTCCTACTGTAACACAAGACAAAATAATCAGGAACAGTCAGATCTGTCTTTCTTGAAGGCTTCTAGCCCTGCAGATAACCCTTGTTCACAGCTCTTAATCTAATGTGCTAGTTATTGTGACCCATCCCAAATCCCTATCATTCACTTCAACTGGCTGTCATACCTAAAATTCAGGAGATTTCCACAGTTTTCCTTCCTCCCAGCTGCAAAATGCAAGACTGAGCTGAAATTCCTCTTCTTTTAGCAACCCAATCTACAATTCCAATTGGTAAAGACACCTCCTGTGGCACAGAGACAGGCAAAGATAATGCCCTGGCTCCTGCATCAACACATTAAGCTGCACTACAGATTTCAGCAGAAATTCAGTGCAATAGCAGGCAGAGCTCTGAAAGTGTCTGTTCAAGGCAGTACAATGTGGTACCTCCATGTTAACCCAGTTTAGGAGGCTCTTATAAAGCCAGCATTGGGCACAGAACAAGAATGTGAGCACAGCTCCCTAGCTTAGCTCATCTATCAAATTGTACATGAAAAGAAAGTTGAGTGAATGAATGGCTAGCCTTGCTCCTGCTTGTTGCAGAGCCCTGGCAGCCAGCACAGCAGTTAGCCTCTGAGAACACCTTCCCTGTTGACTCATGTGTGAGTCAGCCCATTTTTAGCAGAGCCATCACGTTGCAGCTCTGTTGTGAGGAGCCAGAGCCATTCTGGAAGGAGCAGTGCAAAGCTGCTTCAGACCTCTGGGCAGCAGCACAATTACATTCATGTGCTGCCAGCCCTGTCTCCCCTCAGCCTCTCACCTGCTCTGGCTGCTGCCTTTAGACAAGCACAGATACTGCCATTTGCAAGCTGAGGACTTTCCCTTGCCTTCTCTCTCTCTCCTCTCTCCTCCTTTCCGTTCCTTCTCTCTCTCTCCTCTCTCCTCCTTTCCGTTCCTTCTCTCTCTCTCCTCTCTCCTCCTTCCTGCTCTCTCTCCCTTCTCCCTCTCTCCTCTCTCCTCCTTTCCGTTCCTTCTCTCTCTCTCCTCTCTCCTCTCTCCTCCTTTCCGTTCCTTCTCTCTCTCTCCTCTCTCCTCTCTCCTCCTTTCCGTTCCTTCTCTCTCTCTCCTCTCTCCTCTCTCCTCCTTTCCGTTCCTTCTCTCTCTCTCCTCTCTCCTCTCTCCTCCTTTCCGNCATTTGCAAGCTGAGGACTTTCCCTTGCCTTCCCTCTCTCCTCTCTCCTCCCTTCCGTTCCTTCCCTCTCTCCTCTCTCCTCCCTTCCGTTCCTTCCCTCTCTCCTCTCTCCTCCTTTCCATTCCTTCCCTCTCTCCTCTCTCCTCCTTTCCATTCCTTCTCTTTTCCTTTCCTTCTCTCCTCTTTTCTCTCCCTTTCCTTCTCTCTCTTTTCCTCCCCTTTTTTTTTCCCCTTTCCTTCTCTTTCTTTTCTTTCCCTTCCCTTTTTCCCTTTTCAGCCTGTTCAATGCCAGGTTAATTCCTAGCCCATCTCTGTTTAAAAGTGAATTCCCCAAGCCTATTCTCCTTGTTTGACCTGCATCACCTGGGTCTCACATTACAGAAGTTTAATTCAACACATTTAGTTGCTGCAAGGCAAAAATCACTCTGTTTTTAAAAGTCATATACAGAGAAAAAAAATCACCTGTGTTGGGAGCATGAAAGCAAACTCTGAATTGCAGAGTTGTTTGGCATTCATAAATAATAAAGAGAAACCAAAGGACTTGTACCTAGAAGTCCATGTTAGAACTATCTGAATTCCTGACTGGAAAAGGAAATGCAGAGCAGACTCAATCCTAAGGAAAACCTCAGCACTAAGAGCTAGTTAGGAACTGCTTAGGATTAGCACTGTCTCATGCAAATAGAATGAAGGCACCTCTCCAAAGCCAGCCTTTAATCCAGAGGTGCTAACAAATGCCAGGTTCCCAGCTGCACTTGACATTTCCCCAAGGCTTAGAGTGCTCTTCTGGATGCAACAGTAGACTACTTTGCACATCAAACAAAGCCATTTGGGATTGAATGGGAGCTGTACCACAGAGCACTGAGCACAATAATCTCCCTGGGTTTTTAGAAGGCTTCAAAAAATCTCCTAGAGTTTAGACGTGAGAAAAGTATCTATAAAGAACATTCATCAACTGATTGTAAGGCCAAGCTTTACCAGACATAAACATGGTGTCTCACAAGAGAATTTGGCTGGATTCTCAAGAAGCAGCCCATAAATGAGCTATGAACTACAGTCCAAATGTAGCTTTAACACTCAGGAACAAGAGTCCTGCTGACTTCCAGTAATGTTTCTGTTCTTCAGAGCCAAAACCCTTTCAGACTTTGGAGTCACTTAAGGCCAGGCAGAAATGCTGCACTGAGGCAGAACCTAGGTGCCTAGAGCCACAAGTGCAGCATGGAAAAGCCTTCCCCATTGCTGCTTCCTTTCAGTTGCCTAAGGAACTGTGCTGAGGACTTGGAAGGCAGGCAGTGAGCATGCAGAAGGCCTACTGAACACTGAGGAGTGATGAGCTGGCAGCATCCACACACCTGCCTGGGCTGCCTTTAAAACCCCTGCTGGCACAGAACACAGGAAAGGAAGAACAGAGAAAGAGAAAGAGAAAGGAAGGAAGGAACGGAGAAAGAGAAAGGAAGGAAGGAACAAACAGAAGGAAGGAAGGAAGGAAGAAAAAAACAGAAGGAAGAAAGAAAGGAAGGAACAAAAAGAAGAAAGGAAGGAAAGAAAGAAAAAAAAGAAGGGAAGAAAGAAAGAAGGAAGAAAANATAAGGAACAAACAAAGAGAAAGAAATAAGGAACAAAGAAAAAAGGAAGGAAGGAAGAGAAAGAAGGAAGGAAGGAGGGAACAAAGAGAAAGAAGGAAGGAAGGACAAAGAGCTGGTACCCTTTCATCCAACAGACTCAGCAAAGACCACTAGGCTGTAGGCTCAGTTTCTTTCCCCAGTTGAAAGGATTCAGGTCCTATTTCCCTGCTCCTCAGGGTAGGTCCACTTCCAGCTGCCTCTCTGAAGCAGATTGCCTTCATGGGCAGTATTTCAAAATGAATTGCTTCCAAAGATGAAAAAAGCAGCAGCCTTTGCAGTGAAGCAGTTAGGCACTCACCTGGGAGAAGAAACACTAGAGCAAAGCAAGTATGTGTGATCTAGGATATGTGCACGCTGGAGGCAAGACTGATACAGCTGACCCTTAAAGAGCTCCAAATATTGTGAGGTTCTTGTACTTTTGAGGGCAATTCAAAACACTGCATCATTAGTAACAGAAAAGAAACTCCTGCACAGGGATGGGAAGCATTTCAAGACCAGAATAAAAGTTTAAAATAGCCATTGCTGACTCATGCTATTTCCAACAAGACTAGGAAAGGGGAGAAGGATCTAAAGGGATTTCTGCCTGGCTAAAAGTGCCTGTAGGCTTGGATTTATATGACGGTGTTAGCAAATGGTGTTGGGAGTATTTTCACAAGAAAGTGCTGGCTAGGTAAACTAACATCTCCCCAGAGGCAGCAGTTGTGATCAATCAGTTGTGATTAAACTCTCATTAGAAGGATTTGATTCATCTGATCTGGGTTTAAGTTGAAACCAGCACCCAGGAGGATTAAGCCAAATTGTTTAGAGAGGTCACATTTACATCCAGTTGTGGGCCCCTCAGATCCAGAAGGATAGGGAGCTGCTGGAGAGAGTCCAGCACAGGGCCAGCAAGATCCTGAAAGGAGTGGAGCATGTGCCCTAGGAGGACAGGCTGAGAGAGCTGGGTCTCTGCAGCCTGGACAAGAGGAGACTGAGAGGAGACCTCAGCAATGCTTAGAAATATGTGAAGGGTGAGTGTGAGGAGGAGAGAGCCAGGCTCTGCTCAATGGCATCCAATGGTAGGACAAGAGGGAATGGGAGCAAGTTGGAGCACAGAAGGTTTAGTATTAACCTGAGGAGGAACTTGTTTGCAGTTCAGGTGCCAGAGCACTGGCCCAGGCTGCCCAGGAGCCTGTGGAGTCTCCTTGTCTGGAGCCATTGCAGAGCTGCCTGGACACATTGCTGTGTGAGCTGGTCTAGGTGATGCTGCTCTGGCAGGGGGGTTGCACTAGATGATCTTTCTAGGGCCCTGCCAACCCCTGACATTCTGGGATACTGAGATTACTGTTGTGCCTTCTTTCTCACCCACTCCAGGGAATATTTAACTATGTAGATGAATTAGAATTGCTACAACTGGAATCCTAGACTGTATCTAACTTAATATAGTGTGGCACAACAGGATTGGATTCCTGCAGACAAGGGAATAACATCTACCCCATGCACATTTTCATAGGTCCTTCTTCAGACTAGCTGTAGTCTGGCTCTCTGGGCTGGACCACAGGATCACAATCCCAGCATGTTAGGGGTTGGAAGGGACCTCTGGAGCTCATCTAGTGCAACCCCCCTGCCAGAGCAGCATCACTAGAGCAGCTTGCACATGATGGGCTCCAGCTGGCTTGGGAATCTCTCCAGACATGGAGACTCCAGCACCTCCCTGGGCAGCCTGGGCCACTGCTCCAGCACCCTCCAAGGAAAGAAGTTCCTCCTGCTGTTCAGCTGGAAGTGCCTGGGTGCTACTTTGTGCCCATTGCCTCTAGTCCTGTCCCTGGGCACCTCAGAACCAAGCCTGGCCCCAGCCTCCTGCCCCCCACCCTGCAAGGCTTGAGAAGCATTGCTCAGCTCTCCCCTCAGGCTGCTCTGCTCCAGCCTAAGCAGCCCCAGCTCTCTCAGCCTCTCCCCAGCACAGAGGTGTTCAAGTCCCCAGTAGACAAATTCTAGGAGTGTGTATATATTTTCAACAGAACACAAGTTTCCCTGCCAAGTGAATTGGAGTGTCTGAAATATGGAATGACCTGGAGATTTGATTCAGAATTGCCATCATGATGTGAATGGCAATGTTCATTCAGAGGCATCTCTATGAGACAAGCTCTACTGTTCACAGAGCAAGAACCCAAGTGTTTCCAGACAAGTCCTCTACTCACTGGAATATTCTAGCATTTATCTCAATTTCCATTCAAAAGCTTCCAGGGCTTAAAGTCTCATTCCTGCACAAAAGAGAAACAACTGGGGAGACTTCTGTGTTTTCATGAGAGAAAATTCTCATCCCTGGACAGCTGAGCCATTATTGCTCTATTACCATTAATACCAAATGTCAGGCAAGATAGAAACCCAAAGCTGTTAACTCCTACAGAAGTCTCTATTTTTATTACATTTGCAGTCCTGAAAGCATGTGATTATGCAGGAATCTTGGGTTTCATTTCATGAAAAATAAGTTCTTCCCTGTGTAGAGAACAACTTGAAGCTGTATCCTCTAAAAGAACAATAGCCAGAAGGCAAAGAAAAACAAATTAAACTGATTTTTTAGGTGAAGACAATCCAAGCATTTTTAAGGCAATCTCATGAATTTGATGGAGGAATGATTTTTGTTTTGGGCTATTTGTTCTCCCAGTAGCAATGAATCACAGTATGTCAGGGGTTGGAAGGGCCCTAGAAAGATCATCTAGTGCAACCCCCCTGCCACAGCAGGATCACCTAGACCAGCTCACACAGCAATGTGTCCAGGCAGCTCTGCAATGGCTCCAGACAAGGAGACTCCACAGGCTCCTGGGCAGCCTGGGCCAGTGCTCTGGCACCTGAACTGCAAACAAGTTCCTCCTCAGCTTAATACTAAACCTCCTGTGGTGCAACTTGCTCCCATTCCCTCTTGTCCTACCACAGCTTGGGTCCTTGGGAAGAGATCATGCTAGAGATGCCTCAAAGTGTGGCAAGGCTCAGACTAAGCCTGTGCCTGAATGTCAACACAGGCAATCAAAAGCATGTTCTTAGGTTTACAGCAATACTGCACTACCCCAAGGGG
Source organism: Bucco capensis (assembly GCA_013396975.1). Lineage (NCBI taxonomy): Eukaryota > Metazoa > Chordata > Aves > Piciformes > Bucconidae > Bucco > Bucco capensis. The sequence goes on from VWZO01012999.1 coordinate 31,779, forward strand.
TCTTGTGTCACTAGCAGAGCCTCTGAACTGGGCTTGGCACCTAAGGAAGCAGCCTTGCTTCTCCCTGCTTTTCTTGCTAAAGAGGGGGGTGGGTTTTGTCATGAAGTAGTACATCTGATTTGAGAAGAGCTAATACATTTCAGACCTGCTGTCACCAAGCAGAAGAGCTTCCAACTAATGTCCTCTGGATGCAGAACCTGAGTAGGTTTCCTACCATTTGCCTTATGTGAGAGAAAACTTGCTGCAACAGCAGCTCTGAGTTTCACCTTAGCTTACAGAAAACAACCCCAGTGCCTGCAACAACTAAAGAAAAAGAACCCTAGGCAAGACTTCCATCTGTTGGGCTTTATTGGGTTAGAAGTACAGTATTTCCCAGATGATATGCAACATATAAAATGCCACTTACCAAAACTTTTCCTTCATTATTACCTTCTGGGTAGTGTGGGTTTAGCTGGAAAAGAAAAGAAGTCAAATACTATCTTGATAGCTTGTAGACATTTCAGAACTAAGGGGAGAGGATTTGGTTCAGCTCTCTATCATGCAAAAGGACAGTGCAGTCATAGAATCATCGAACAGTTCCAGCTGGAAGAGACCTTGAAGATCATCAGTGCAGCCTTTGTCCTAGCCCTAGCAACCTGCTAAATGATGCCTCCCAATGCAACATCCACCTGGCTCTGAAACNCTGTTCAGCTGTCACTCAGCACCCCTAGGTCCCTCTGTGCCTGGCAGCTCTGCAGCCACTGCTCCCCAAGCCTAGAGCACTGCTGGGGGTTGCTATGGCCAAGGGGCAGCACCTGGCATTTGGCCTTAGTGAACTTCATGGCATTGGCCTTGGCCCAGCCATCCAGCCTATCCAGATCCCTCTGGAAAGCCTCCCTGCCCTCAAGCAGATCCACACTGCCACTGTCATTCAGAAGCAGAGAACAAGAATTAGTGATTCCATTTCTGAATGATTTAACTGGCTAGGTCCTCAATCTTGCAATCAAACTTACCTCAAAAGAGGAATCTCAAATAACCAAACCCAAAAAGAAGGGTGAAAAAAAGCACAGAAGACAGCAAGTTACAGACACATGCAACCTGGAGCAGATATACTGAGACAGAGACTAACATGTCTCATGCCTGCTGAGACTTTACAGGAAGGCAGTGAGCTCAAAAGCAGCACATCTTGCAAACAGGCATGGCAATGCCACTACAGGCAAGGGCTTCATTACCTTCTGATTCTGTTTACCCATTATTAACAGGGCTAATACTTTTTTAATGTCACACCAGGCTTATTAAGCATTCATTAATAACTAAAGTAATCTGAGCAGCTTGGATGAAAGGCACTATATAATAAGAAGTGCAAAGTATCACTGTTTAAGAGTGTTCAGTAAGATTTGCCTTGTGACAAGGGAAACATGTAGAGTAGAAGATGAGGGATGCTGTAGGCAGATATCTCCTCAAACAAACACACAGACACCCACACACTGCCTGCACAGGAAACCTCTCAAAATTTGACTTGCAGAATGAAACTATTTTTGCCTCAATATTTACCACATTCCCTGACACAGGATATGCCATCAAAGCTCTGCAAATACTACATTCTGAGTTATAGAAAGTCATTTAGTTCTTAAGCAATGACTGTGTGTATACATTTTACAGATAAATACAGTCATTTTCTTGGCTTGACTCTGGCATTACCAGTGTGGAAGAGCCAGAAGGGAATTGCACAAGGCAAGCTAAATGAATCCCAGTCACATTTTTCAAGATCACATCATCCTATATATCTAACATTGGACAGACAACTACTGGGAAGAGCTTTTATTAAGGTTCTAAGTTTTGTTATTCCTATTGTATCATTTATATCCCTTTACCCAAAAAAAAAAAGCCAGCTCTGCTTCAGGTCATGAGCCTGAAGAAAGCATGAACACTTCTACATGTTGCCAAAATTGCTTACAATCCCTTCCCTCTGGGTCATGACTTGATGTGCTGACACAGAAATGACCAAAGGTTTCTCCTCTCTTCAGTTCAGTAGCTGCATTAGCTACTGTGTCACCCTCACAAATCTGGAGAGCCTGCTTTCCTCCCTGCATTGACACCTATCCCAGAGCTGACATTTTGCTCCTGCATGACATTCCCACCCAGTCACCTAGCTCCAACTCCCACCTAGTTCTGTTCAACAACAGGAATGGGAGATGAAAAGCAAACAACTAGAAATGAAACACAGACATGTCCATGTATGTAATTGTTTCCACAGAGTTTTGGCTTCTTGTTAAGTTCTCACACCTCTTCCAGCACTACATCTGTTAACCTGACACCTTAAAATCATTCTAGTTGCCCATTCCAACAGGCAGGCTGAGCTTACCTGTGGTCCTCCAGCAAGAGCAGAGACAATTACCAGGCAGTGTTCCTTAGTCAGTGTCACAGAATCACAGAATCATGAAGACTGGAAAAGACCCCCAGGATCATCAAGTCCAGCCTATGACCCTATACACCCAACATCTAAACCATGCCACTCAGTGCCACATCCAATCTTTTTTTTAAACACCTCCAGGGACAGTGACTCCACCACCTCCCTGGGCAGCCTATTCCAGAGCCCAATCACCCTCTGCGTGAGGAAGTGCTTCCTAATGTCCAGTCTAACCCTCCCCTGCTACAGCTTCAAGCCATGGCCTCTTGTCCTGTCACTAGCTGCCATGGAGAAGAGCCCAACCCCCACCTGACTACAACTTCCCTTCAGGTAGTTGTAGAGGGCAATAAGGTGTGTCCCACACAGTGAACTTTCAGCACAGAACAGGGACAGAAAGGCTCCAATTCTACTCTACCACCAGATTCTGCAGCTTGTAAGCAAGTGAGGAATATGAGGAGGAACTTGTTTGCAGTTCAGGTGCCAGAGCACTGGCCCAGGCTGCCCAGGAGGCTGTGGAGTCTCCTTGTCTGGAGCCATTGCAGAGCTGCCTGGACACATTGCTGTGTGAGCTGGTCTAGGTGATCCTGCTGTGGCAGGGGGGTTGCACTAGATGATCNCCTTCTTGACCAGAACTGGAGCCAGGACTCCAGCTGTGGCCTTCCCAGGGCAGAGTAGAGGGGGAGGAGATTGCCCTCTCATTTCCAAAACTGTGGCCTGAGGCTGAGGGAGACAGAAAGCTCAGATGAAAAATTAAGCACATCCTTGATGAGGGTTTTTCTTGCTGCACTATAACATGAACACTAAAACTAAGACGCTGTTGTTTAGGGGCAGTTTTGAGATGCCTGATGTTCAGCTGCTGACAGATTGGGCTGCAGTTTTGGGGCTGATGCTCATGGCTTCATTTGCAGCTGTGCTGAGCTACTGCCACTTGCATTTCAGCTGAGGTGGTTGGTGTGGGTGTCACTGAACATCAGACTAGAAGCTATTCTCCCCTCCTCCATTCTCCAGGTGTGGGAGCATAAATCATGGAGGACTGCATGTCAGATTAGACCTGTTCTGAGTCCTTCTTCATATCCAAGCACAGCAGAAGGAATTAAGGACAACAGAGACAGTCTTAACACTCCAAAAAATCTATTGCTTTTTCTGCTTTATCTAAGATCACTTCTATGCTCTTCAAGAAGCCTCCAAACCAAAAGAATCCTGGAAAATAACATTCATATTTGGTTTTCCTTACTGCTAAGAAAAGCAAGTAAAATTCTTTGCAAGTGTTTAGAAAGTAAGAACATGATGCTCAAATGGGCCTCAAAGCTGACTTCAAGCATTTTTGTGTCATTAGATGTTACTGAAGTGTAGCTGCAAGACAGTAGTGGTACAGAACAATTTCTCCCTAATACATTATTCCTGGCTTTAATATTCTTTTTAAGTAATCCTCATGTAGTAAGAGATGCTTTACAGTCCAACACCTGACTTACAACTCTCAGTCCATACTGTGGGCAGTGTGACATTTCACCTTGATGTTGAATGCTGCTTTTTCAGCCAGAGGAATGCACAGAAAGTACCCAAACAGGTTATTTTTGGACACTTTTAATTAAGAAGAGAGGACAGGTTGGAGAAAAACACTCATACTGATTTTAATCAGATTTTGTTGAGGAGGTAAAGGATATTTAAAACACCTCATCAGGGCAAGAAGAAGATTGTCCAATTTCAGCTAAAGCAGCATTCTAACACCTTGGTTAAACCTCACAGTTATGAAGGAAAACCTGACAAAGAACAAAAGGATCTAATACAACACAGGTAAAAAGAATTCCCATTTCATTTTAGAACAAGTCTGTTACCCAATCAACAAGGACAAGTGTTTCAGGAGAAAAAAAAAGCAGCCAGCACAAGAGGCAAAAAAATATAATCCACTTGTCAAATCTTTCCTCTTGATGAGGCTTGCTTTGGTTTTGTTTATGTCATGCTGATTAGCTTCCAATAAATCCAAAGGACTTGGGCACAATTTCAAAGCCTTCAGTGGCATTCCATGGACTTGTGCCATCTTATTACAGCTGGCCATGACTCTACCTCAACAAACCCCACTAGTGCAACACTATCCCAGCAGCAGCTCCAGGCTCCTGCTCATCAGCACTGCACAAAAGTTCAGAGCTCTCACAAGACCTTTTAGGTCAGGATTGTGTTTTAGCACTGGGAGAGCTGAGTCACAGGCAGTGTGAGGTGAGGGTGGGGAAAATACCTCTTAGTCAAAACCAGAATCACAGAATATTCATGGCTGGAAATGACCTCTCAGATCACCCAGTCCAACCGAAAAAAACCAAAACAAACAACAAAAAAACCACAACCCACCCAAGCCCTGCCCTCACTAGAGCATGTCCTGGAGCACCACATCTACACCTTTCTTAAGCACCTCCAGGGATGGAGACTCAACCACCTCCCTGGGAAGGCTCTTCCAGTGCCTCACCACTCTTTCTAGAAAGAATTTCTTCCTAATATCCAATCTAACCCCACCCTGTCTCAACTTCAGACCATTCCCTCTGCTTCTGCCATTAGTTCCTAAGGAGAAGAGGCCAACCCCCACCTCTCTACAAGCTCCTTNTACAGCAGCTTGCCCAGAGCCCTGGCAAGCCTCACCTGGAATGCCTCCAGGGATGGGAACTCAACCACCTCCCTGGGCAACCTGGGCCAGTGTTCCACCACCCTCGTGGGGAGGAACTTCTTTCTAATATCCAGTTTAAATCTACTCATCTCCAATTTAGAACCATTGCCCCTTGTCCTTTCACTGCAGGCCTTTGCAAACAGGCCCTCTGCAGCCTGCTTGGAAGTTCCTTTTAGGTACTGGAAGGTCACTAGCAGGTCCCCCCAAAGCCTTCTCTTCTCCAGGCTGAACAATCCCAGCTCCTCTGCCACCTTCTCCTGCACAAGCTGCTCTAGTGATGCTGCTCTGGCAGGGGAGGTGGACAAGATGATCTCCAGAGGTCTTTTCCAACCCCTAACAGTCTGTGTGCTTCCTGTCCCAGTTACTGCTTTGGTATGCCAACATCACCACTGATTTAAAGGTCTCAGAGCAGCAGCCATAAGCTGGAGCTGCCACAACTTGCAGCTCTAGAACAGGCCAGTAGAGAGTGGTGACTAGGAAAATCCCCGTGGCTTCTACTGTGATCAAGAGCAGAGAACCTGACCACTCACCAAGCCCTGGTGCTCAGTCCTACACAGCCACAAACATAATGGAATAAAAGCTTCTTAATCTTGAACTAACAGGAAAAAAAAGCATTAAAGAACAGACCACATCTGTACACTTGCTCTTTTGGAACACATCAAAATGCAGTATCAGCAGATGGTGGATTTTAACAAGAAAAGCAGTCCTTATAATGACTAAATGACAATAAATACTGCATTCAGGGCTTCATGCTTCCTTCCCCACCAAAGCTTGTCTGTATATAAACACAGCTCAACCACAGCCAACTTCAGGCAGGACTCCAAAAGCCTAGCTGAATGCAGTCTCACAGATCACTGCTGCAAAACTAGTTGGCTGCAGGGGGAAAAAAATGATGCAGATGTCTGAAAGTATCTGCACACCAACAGATGCAAGTGTTCCTAACTGCCAGCACAGTCAGGACAAGTGAAGCCAAGAAATTTACCTGCTTTCTCCAGACTCTTAAAAACCCTGGGAAATTTAGCTCTGGCTAAATGGACAGCTTCTAAACTCTGTCACTTTAAAAAGCTACATTCAAGTCTGCCCAACAGGTCAGACTGGCTCTGTAAATCAGTAATCCACCCTCCTGTAGTGTCTGGATCTCTTCCATCTCTCCACATATAGCTGTAAGTGATCCTTCCCTCCTTATAGAACTTGGAAACAAAAACCACACTTTCCCCTATGAGACAGTTAAAAATAAGAATAAAGTCTATGGTGCTGAGTTCAGTCACCTTGGCAAGTCCTTTTTCTTACAAGGACCTTTAATCACTGAGCCCAACAGATAGAAACTAATCAGAAGGCTGCATTAACCTTTAATGAAGAGACTGGGGAGGGGGGGAGGAACCAATCCACATGGAAGATCTTGATGCAACCTCCAGGTAAGGAGGTCCCACAGCACCAAAACCACTCAGTATATGAGCAGATCTCTGAAGAGCTTGGTGGATGCTGCCATCTCCTGGTACCTCCTCTGGTGTGCAAATGGTTATCCTTCAGCAAAAGATCCTTGCACACCTCTGTTAAGGCAGCCCCTTTATAGCCAGTTATTTGCCATCCTGTATCTACAGGCAGAAGGAACCACAGAGCATTTATTACTCTGCTCTCTACCTAAGGATGCTATTGCTCACACAAATAGGTCATCTTTCTTCAAATCCTCATTCTATGCTTTGTTTTCTATATTCTTGTAACAGCAAGTTGCACTTCTTGACCATGTCCTATTCAGCAAGCAAGAGAGGATTCTTTTCTGTCACTGTTAACTTGAACATGCACTCAGTTATCTTCACCATGAACCTTACTCTAGTGAGACTTAAACAGGATTACATTTATAATCAATAGGATGACCTATTATAATGCTAGATATCACATGGCAGGCTAATGTTTTCAATATTTATTATATTTATAACAGAAATCCACGTAAAAGAACATAACCCAAGATCAGCAGCAGTTCTCCATTAAAAGTGAAGGATGTAGAAAAGCTTCTAGGAAAAGAAACTTGGGCACTTCTGACAGAAGAAAAGTGAGCTAATACGGGAAGATTATTTTATGAGGAAAGACTGAGGGATCTGGGCCTGTTTAGGCTAGAAAAGAGAAGGTTGAGGGGAGACCTCCTGGCTCTCTCTAACTACCTGAAGGGAGGTTGTAGAGAGGCAGGGACTGGTCTGTTCTCCCTGGTGGAGAGTGATAGGACAAGGGGAAATGGATGGAAATTGCACCAGGGGAGGTTCAGGCTAGACATTAGGAGGAATTTGTTTGCTGCAAGGGTTGTGAGCCATTGGAACAGGCTGCCCAGGGAGGTGCTTGAGTCCCCATCCCTGGAGGTGTTTCAGAGCCAGGTGGATGTTGCATTGGGGAGCATCATTTAGCAGGTTGCTAGGGCTAGGACAAAGGCTGCACTGATGATCTTCAAGGTCTCTTCCAGCTGGAACTGTTCTATGAGTCTATGATCATTCAAGCAAGGCAAGAGAAACAAACTTGTATTGACCATTGATTCAAGAGGTCTCAGCAAGGGGTTTACATCAGCACAAGGTGAAATTCAGCTGACAGAACCACAAGGCAAGGCAAATACCTGTGGAAACACAAGACTTCTGCAAGCCTACCTTGCCACTTAAGTGCTCTCCCCACTTGCTGAATTGGACTGGACTTCCTGCTCAGTTCAGAGTTCAGAAGAAACTCCACTGAGCATTTAGTGCTAAACTAACCCCAAAGCTGGCAGTATATTTCATAGGGCATTTGATCAGAAGAATTCAGAACAAAGCTTCCAACAGAAAGAAGAATGGGAACCCTGTAAGAAAGCCAGAGGAGTTTTCCAGTGGGACATGCATCAGATGGCTGCTTCTGCCTAAAGCAGCTAGCTAGGGGACAGCTTTATCTTTGTGACTTGTCCATCACCAGAGTATGTGCTGGAGAGCTTCCATCCCAAGCCATGCATATTCACATGGAGAAGTAAAAAGTGGCTGCTGTGGAAGCTTCAGTCCTACAATGGTCAAACAAGTCCAGGGATGGCTGCAGCAGCTTGGTAGCCAAGACAATCATAGAATCACAGAATGGTTTGGGTTGGAAGGGACCTCTGGAGCTCATCTAGTCCAACCCCCCTGCAGTGGCCAGGGACATCCCCAACTAGCTCAGGCTGCCCAGAGCCCTGGCAAGCCTCAATCCTTGAGCCTAGAGCACAGAGATCCTCATGTTCCACTGACTTCAAAGACAAGGCTACTCCTGAGAGCTTCACTGAATGAGGGACATGACCTGAGCAGCAATGTGGTGTAATGAATGCAGAGTACTACAAGTCAGAAACAGTATGTTTGCTTCTGCCACCACCTCTGAGCAAACTGCTTCAACCTACTGCAGTGGCCAGCCTGCTCACCCTCTTCATCTAGAGGAGCTTCAGGGCACAGGTGACCTTTTGGAGCAACACCAATCCTCCAGGCACAACCTGGGAAGAGACAGCAATCATTTGAACCCTTGTTGATTGCCACAGTTGCAGAGAATCACAGAAGGTAAATATTAAGGCTGTCATCTCACCTGCATAATCTGAATTAGGTGCAGTGGAGATCACAGAGTGTTAAAAGACAATTTCCTCACCAGATTTCCTACCACACCTTGGCCAAGGTACCTAGTAATTCTAGTTTAGTCTCTCCAACTAATTAGGACAGATTTTTCCCCACCACTTCTGCTCTGTGATGATGGATGTCTTGAGTGACTCATGAGCAGTGGTGCTGTGGTTTCTAGCTGAGACTGCCATGTGATTTGGGATTTGCATCTCTCTTGTGATGAGCTCAATCCCCTGAGAAGTTCCAGCTGCATTTCTTGTGTGGGGATACATGCATGGGCACACATTTCTGTTGAACAGTCTCATGTAACAAGTGTTAAATCCCAGCTTAGAAGTCAACAGAACTGGAGCTGCTGTACCCATGGAGAACAAGATTAAAGGGGCAGGTTTTGGGTCTGATAAGCTGATATTCAGTTCAAAGAGACTTTTATCCTGCTGATTAGAATACTGAGAAGGTGAAGTGTGTTCATGAGAAAGGCACAGCTGTGTGGTCCCAGCCTGCAGCATTTGAAAGGCTCTTCAAGTAAATGGCACAGGCACAGAGCTAGCTAGATTTAGGTGCCTTCTAGATGTGGTACATGCACTGAAGAGACTTGAAAAAAAGTTCAGGATAAAGTCTTTGTTACTTAGAAGCTTTCCATTTTCACCTAACCTTCCAGCCTCTCTTCATAAATAGAAAACTTCAAAAATCACTTGGGTCATTTTGCTGTAACCAGGGCTAAAAAAAAGAATCTTCTGCAGAACTTCCTTTCTAAAAGACTCTGAAGATGAGAAGAAAACTCAGCAGCCTAGATCTTAGCTGGTGGCTTTGTGGCTCATCTCCTGCAAAGGATCTGGCTCAGCTCTCTGAGGTGAAATCTTGCTCTTCTGACACTAACAGCAGGACTCCCACTGTCTTCAAAGAAGAGAATTTCTCCTCCCAATTTTCCAGCTGAGCATTTGGTTCCACTTTTGGGTTTTATCAGTGTTTTTGGGAATGTCTGAGCCAGTGGCTTCAGCTTTCCAACTGCTGGACATGCAGGAGACATCATTACCTACCCAGGTTTGCAGTGTCCCAAGTCTTAACACCAAAGATGAAATCCTTTCTTCAGCATATTCCTCTTGAGTCTTATTTGTGTGACAATCTGATGTGTCAGAGATTGCTCCAGGATATGCACAGGAGTAAAGGAATGACAATGCAGTTAAGTGCAATTGGCACAGGTCTCCCAATGGGTCATCTGGGTCCAGTACTATTCAATATATTCATCAGTGATCTGGATGAAGGGGTAGAGTGTTCCCTCAGCAAGTTTGGGGATGATCCCAAGCTTGAAGGAATGGTTGGCACACCAGAGCTGTGTTGCCATCCAGAGTGACCTGGACAGGCTAGAGACATGGGCAGGGAGAAACTTAATGCAATTTAACAAGGGGAAGTGTAGAGTACTGCATCTGGGAAAGAACAAGCCCATGGATCAGTACAGACTGGGAACTGA
>VWZO01012999.1:41895-78104 GCA_013396975.1 Bucco capensis
ATTGCAGAGTTGCCTGGACACATTGCTGTGTGAGCTGGTCTAGGTGATCCTGCTCTGGCAGGGGGTTTGCACTAGATGATCTTTCTAGGGCCCTTCCAACCCCTGACATACTGGGATACTGTGATTCTTTAGCAATGGGTCCTTCTAGGTGGCTTCCCTGCAGCCCCTGGGCTGGTAGTAAGGTGTAGGTTGTATTAGGGTATTAGTAGATCTTAGAGAACTTCAAAGAACATTAATTAATGAAAATGAGCCTAAGTAATGCCAAGTGGAAAGAGGATTAAAGGACTGTGTCAGAAGTCAAAAGGTAGCAGAGGACCCTTAGTCTTTGAAATGTAACAAAACCTGGAGGATTGTTTGTGCTCCTTAGGAACTTACTTAGTGTACTAGTGAAGCACTGTTAAGTTTATGAGTTTTAATCCCTGCCATTTCTTAGTCCCCAGACCATTCCCTGGCCCTAACAAGCTGCAGTGGCTTCCCTTCACTCCAGGGCTCAGTAATGACCCAGCCAGCCCCAGATCAGACTCTAGTTACAGCTAGCATAGGAAGCCTCAGAGCAAAAGAGAAGGCACAGCACTGCTCAAACAAGGTACAAGCCTAACTGCTGAGGAGCAAAAGGAGACAGCCAGGTGAAGGACACTTCAGGTTGTTATTTGAGACTTGACCCATGCAAAATTCCACTGCAGGAGTCTCCACCAGGGTACCCAGCAAGCTGATTTACAGAAGGATGAAGTAAGGAAAAGATAAACAGTGATCAATCTTGATTTCTAATAGCTCAAACCTGTGACAGAAACTGTGAGTCAACAACAGAATGCTTAAAAGAGTTTGGTTCATGTGTTTGAACTTATTATTGCACTCTAGATGGCAACATGTAATAAACCATACTGTGAGTAATCTTCCTGTGCTGCAGGAGCACAAGAAGTGCTCAGGAAGCTTTGCCCAGATGATTTCAAGTTAGGTGATGCACATGAGGTGTCTGCTTTCCTGTGTGTGATGTGTGTGTCTGGCTGGTGTGTTGTGCCTGACATGGGAACTCTAAAATACACTTCACAGGGCTTTATTACAGCAGGACCTTCAATATCTCCACCAGCGAGTTGTTTTTTACACTAGCTCATCCTGCTCTCCTCTCACAGTATATCACCTCTGTGCCAACTGTACTCTGAGGAGTCTTCCTTTCCAGAGGCAGGAAGGAGCTAAGCCCAGGTTGGACATTCAGTGGAGTGTGACACATCTCTACCTGAAGATTTTGCTCCTGGAAATCCCTGAGCAGATGAGGGATGGTGGGAGAAGGAAGCCACTCAGGCAGAGTGCTTTTGTCCTGACTCTCCATCAGCCTAGCTAGTCTAAATAAAATCCTTCTACTAGGAGCATCTCTCCCTGCAAGCAGAGGCAAATGGAACCACCTCTGAGGTGGTAGAATCCCAGAATCCCAGTATGTCAGGGGTTGGAAGGGCCCTAGAAAGATCATCTAGTGCAACCCCCCTGCCACAGCAGGATCACCTAGACCAGCTCACACAGCAATGTGTCCAGGCAGCTCTGCAATGGCTCCAGACAAGGAGACTCCACAGCCTCCTGGGCAGCCTGGGCCAGTGCTCTGGCACCTGAACTGCAAACAAGTTCCTCCTCAGCTTAATACTAAACCTCCTGTGATCCAACTTGCTCCCATTCCCTCTTGTCCTACCATTGGATGCCATTGAGCAGAGCCTGGCTCTCTCCTCCTCACACTCACCCTTCACATATTTCTAAGCATTGCTGAGGTCTCCTCTCAGTCTCCTCTTGTCCAGGCTGAAGAGACCCAGCTCTCTCAGCCTGTCCTCCTAGGGCACATGCTCCACTCCTTTCAGGATCTTGGTGGCCCTGTGCTGGACTCTCTCCAGCAGCTCCCTATCCTTCTGGAGCTGAGGGGCCCACAACTGGTAGAAGTGGATGCTTCTTGAAAATCAGCTGTTAACAGCCAATGTTAACCACAGAATAAAGCCAGCTAGCTTCAGCCAAGCTATAGTACTGCTACAGAGCAGTTAAAGCATCTTGGCTCAGTGCCTTTAAAGGGGTGATGCTCTTTGCCATTCAGGCCTCTCAGAGGTGTCCAACTTATGCTGTGAGCTACTGCTAAAACCCATTCAAAAATCCAAATGACAGTCACTCTCAGAGAGCATGACCTTAGAAGCCTCTTCCAACCTTTGTGATTCTGTGTTTATCAGCCCTGGTGGTGCACTGGTTGTCTGCACTGGGGTTAACACTAGAGATTAGTAAAGCTTTGCTAGCTCCTGTTTGCTCTGACTCTGAAATCAGTGCAGGCTGTGACAGGAGCTGGCAAGGGAAAGTAGGAGCCTGGGAATACTAAGGAGTTGTCTGCAGACAGAAGTTGCACTGCTGTCAATGCAATTCAATCCAGGCAGAGCAAGTCTTTGTTCAGGAAATCCCGAACACAAGGACTTATAACTGGCTCTTGTCAATTTGCACACTTGTATTTCCAAGTCTATGCCAAAAGAATTCTTCACAGAATCACAAAGGTTGGAAGAGACCTCTAAGCTCATCAAGTCCAACAATACCTGTCACCCCCATGCCACTAAACCATGGCCCTAAGTAGAGCATCTAAATGTTTCCTCAAGCCCTCCAGGGATGGTGACTCCAGCACCTCCCTNGCTCTTCTGGGGACTTGCAACATTATTTTGCCTTAACATAAAGTACCAGATAATAACCAAACTTCAAGATCATCCTTCTCCTCTTGGACCTCCTGTTCCACCAAAAGGGGCAAAGCCTTCCTCAGAGCTTTCTTTCTTCAAGTTTTAGTCAAGAGTACAACAGCAGAACACTGCAGCCTGCTTAGACTCACAATGCTCTAGGGTGACACAGTCATGACCCCAGCACAAGTCTGTCCTTCCTCAGAACACTCAGATGCCTTGGACCACATGCTGGCTGGCAGAGATCAACAGTGACATCAGCACAATGGGAACACTTTCCCAGGAAGTTTGTAGCAAAAGGACAAGAGGCAATGGCTTTAAATTGGAGAAGAGGAGATTTAAACTGGATATTAGAAAGAAGTTCCTCCCCACGAGGGTGGTGGAACACTGGCCCAGGTTGCCCAGGGAGGTGGTTGAGTTGCCATCCCTGGAGGCATTGCAGGTGAGGCTTGCCAGGGCTCTGGGCAAGCTGCTCTAGTTGGGGATGTCCCTGCCCACTGCAGGGGGGTTGGACTAGATGAACTTCAGAGGTCCCTTCCAACCCAAACCATTCTAGGATTCTATGATTCTAAGTTTAGAGTCAGCAGGAAAGGAGGAATGGCAATTCCTGAATCAGAGGATCTGGTCCTGTGCAGACTTCTCTGATCAAGCTCAAGGACCATTCAGTTCCACTCTAAAAGCCTTATGTACATAGCTGCCTGAGCCAGGAAAGAATGTTTGACTGACCAAATATCCAAGGGCAAACAAGAGAGCTAAAGGAATCCAAGAATTTTCAGTGTCAGTATAGTAGATATTTCACAGTGTCGTTTGCCCTGGCTGCCATGAAAACAGCAGAGAAGATTCAACAGAACAGCTGATTAATCCACTGCGTTGAACTCACCTCCTAGTGTCCTGTAGCTCAAGAAACTTTTCCTTGCAACCCCTGGCTACAAGGAATACAGCAGGACACACACATCCAGATCTGATGGGAGACCCTTCCAGAGCCCTACATCATGGACCTACCTACCATGGCACTTCTGAATTAGCAGGACATGTGCACTATTTGGATAGGCAGGACACAGCCACTTGTTTAATTGGCATTCTTACCTCTGCAGCCAGGTAGTTCCCAGTTGCCAAATGCTTAAACCTAAACAAGCTGTTCCACTGTCCTGCTCCTCCCCGACAAGGGTCATGATGGACAACCTGAAAGGAGAAAAAGAGGAGAGATTTTAGTGGGCTCAAGATTTCTTACAGCTCATTCCAAATGAAAACAGTATGGGAACTTCTGTGCTCACACCAGGCCCCACTAGAGATAACTACTCACACTGGTGTTTTTGGCTGCTGTCAGGAAATGCTCCTCCTGTTATTTTCCATGTTTGTAATTCATCTACTCCCTGCAAATAGCATGAGCCAAATTTTGTTTTCAAGTGGCATGGTGTGGATCTGGAGCTCCAGTGCTCTACACTCCCCTAGGCAGCACCTCAAAGCAAAACTCAAACTGTCTTCCATTGTTCCCCCACTTCCTCCAGCTCCATTCCTGACCACATAAGGGGCTTCTGATAAATTTTCCTTCAAAGGATAAAATATTCCCCTAACATTTTTAACACTCCAGCTTCTTTCTTCTTCCCCTTGACTGAGCTGTAGGTCATTTGCTACCTTCAAATCTAGCAGTGCCTGTCTCTCAAGGAGTAATGTCTAATAATTACAAGTGCAAGATACTCTACTCCCCATGGCCCCTCCTCAGACAAAAATCAATCCCTTTGCCTGAGTGAGGAGCTCTGTGTTAAATCCACAAAGCTTGTTTAGGATGCAAGAACTTTTGGGTAGAGGACTGCAAGGATTTGAAACATAGCAGTTCTCAATGTCCCTCAGTTCAAACAAAACCCTATTTGCTAATCATCTTCTCCAAATCACCCCCCCCCAGGCAGCAACAATGTTTATTCAGTAACTTTTCAGGAGGTGTTGATGTGCCCTGCTGCAGAACAATGGACTCAAATCACATGGGGGAGGATTTCTTGTCAGTGATCAATTTCCACTTGTCTATATTGCCCATGAAATCAAATATAACCACTCAGGAGGCATGAGAGCCATTGGGTTGGCTTTGATAAAATCATCTCTTTTACAAGAATTTGACTCTCTGTCATTTGAGTGGAAATAAATATAGGTAGGATTCATGCTCTGGACAAATATTTTGACTGAAGCCTGGCCTTCAGCTCCTAAACTCTTGATGTCCAAGGCAGACAATACCTCTATTTCCCAGAGTGCTTTAGAACTTGTGGCAGAAGTGGCTGACTGACGCAGTGTGGTACGCAGGAAAATATGTTGTTTCTTGCCATACTCATCACAGGTGAGAAACTTCTCTTGTTCTGCATGGAACAGCCTAACAACATCCCCCTGAAGAACAAAGAACACAAAGAAATGCTATTAGGTGACAGGCAAAGCTGCTAGGCACATCCTCTCCTAGCTTCTGCAATGTCCACACAGCTGAGCTGAAGGAAACACTCTGAGTTTCCCACTGCTGGAGCAGGTACCAAGTGCAGAGCAAACAAATCTTAGCACTGCAGCTGGAAATCAACCTGAGGGAATTGAGCCCTGTTCTGGGCAAACAAACAGAACTTGGTTTAGAGCACTGCAATGTCCAATCTTGGTTTTGAGGCAAAGTGAACAGATTATTCTAACATCATTATCTCATCTGCTTTGCAACCAAAACCAATGCCCCCTCTCTCTATTTCTTTTTTGCTTTCTCCTGCCTCTCCTCAAGGCTTGAAACACTTAATCCTAAATGGATCTACATAGATACACCATGCTCCCTTTCAAATCCTCCCTCAAAACCAGCTGGTACCTTGATACCTACTAAAAACTAGCCAGCAGAAAATGACTTCTTATGATACACAAATGAGGACAAATGAAATGTGTGTCTTTCAAATGAAAATTGAGTGATCTGGAGGCATGAAGCTGGGCAATCCCTTAGCACTTAAAGCTACACTGTCTAATTACAGCTATCATAACCTTTCATGCCTCAATCCCTTCTGTAAGCTTGTTACAGCTAACTTCCAGCATCTTGGCATGGCCTGATGGCCCAGCTATTGTGTATAGAGCCCTCTTCATTCTGGGCTTGAACTTCATCTTTCCTCATGGAGCCTCAGTTGTCTCTGGGAGGGGAAAAGGGGCTTGGAGCTAGTACAATGCAGACAATTTGACTTAGTAAGGCAATAAAACACAGGAAAAATATTCTGACTGCTGAAGGACAGTAGTGAGGGATCACACAGAATCACAAAGGTTGGAAGAGACCTCTAAGCTCATCAAATTCAACCATACCTGTCACTCCCATGCCACTAAACCATAGCCCTGAGTACCACAGCTAAATGTTTCTTCAACCCCTCCAGAGATGGTGACTCCAGCACCTCCCTGGGCAGCCTGGGACAACACTTAACAACCCTTGCANGTGTCCCCCCCCTTTTTTTTTTCTTTTATTCATCATCATATAATATTTCTCTAGAAATAAAGCATGATTTTTCAAGATCCAAGATACCATATAAAATACTTACTCCTTTCAGGACATCATCTCGATAGCTACTGAACTTCATGAATAAAGTTATTTTCCAGCTGGTGTTACAGTTGACAGCATTCACCTTTGGAGGAGGAAAAAAACACCACCACCACACAGACAATTAATAGTCTTAATGAGTGTTCTCTTCTTTTTGAGACATTCTCTTCTTCTGCAAGAGCACACCACATCTAGGGTGGCAGGGGACATTGTTTAGCTACACATCTGTACAGTTCCTAACATGGCTCTTGAAGCTCTCAAGGGTTAATAAGAATTATAATGATGTTGGAGAATATTCAGTGGTCAAAATGCTACTCTGTCTGTTGACAAGCCTACCAAAGATGATCTAAAGAGCTGCTAGAAGCAGACTTACTATTACATCTGGGAGAGTTTCAGACATTCAAGCAAACCTCAAGAGGACTTCTGTAGCAGACAGAACTGCACCAAGTATATTTCACCTTGGCTTTTTAAGGTTAAGTTGGAATCAATGTTTAATACTAGCATCTAGCCCATAATAGGCTCATGGGGGGGAAGTTGGTTATCAGTAAAAAAATCCAATAAAACACATATCAACTCAGCAATTACCCCTCCTCCCTCCACTGAGCTCACCTCTTTACAGCCAGGGTTATCTAGGAGCTCAATGTTGCTGGCATGGAGAGGCTGTCCTGCATTGACTGGCATGAGAACAACTTTATCTCCCACAACAACCTGGAAGGCAGAAATAAAATGCAATTTAGGCCTAGAATTAGCCCATAAACTGAAATCATGTGACATTTTTAAGAAATCACTCAAATGCATGCTCTAGGAATGGCACTCACAGAATTGTCAGGGTCAGTAAGGACCTTCAAGCTCCTCTAGCCCCAACCCCTGTGCCTGCCATGGGCAGGGACACCTGGCACTAGAGCAGCTTGCTCCCAGCCCCAGCCAGCCTGGCCTGCAACACTGCCAGGGCTGGGGCTGCCACCACCTCTCTGGCCAACCTGGCACAGTGGCTCAGCACCCTCCTGGGCAACAACTTCTGCCTGACAGCAACCTAAATCTGCCCTCCTCTAGTTTGGATCCATTCCCCTAGTCCCAGCACTACCTGATATCCTAACAAGTCCCTCCCCAGTCCTGTTGTAGCTCCCTGCAGATCCTGGAAGGCCACCAGAAGGTCTCCTGGGAGCCTTCTCTTCTCCAGACTGAATAACTCCAACTCTCTCAGCCTTTCTCCTCTAGGAAGGTGAATTCATTGCCAGACAACTCGCACCTCAGCTCTGTTTGCCTGGGCCTCTGCAATTGCTGGGGTTCAAGCTTTCACCCTAAGGAATTCTCCTTATCCTCAGGAAGCAGAAACTTGAAATCATGAAATAGATACAAACCTATGAATTCTTGGTTCATCTAAAGTTCCATTAACTACTTTTTGTCCCATATGTAGTGCCAACCAAAAGGCAGTGAGAGCTTAGGCACTGATCTGGAGTCAGCCAGCAAGCCTCTCTTCCCTCCCCTGATGTCAGCCAACCTTCTGCCATCAACATGTGTGCTATTTCACAAAAGCCTTAAAAACTGCCTGTGAAGAGACTTCCTTTAAGGCAATGACTGGCCAGCTCTGTGGCCCAGGAGTTGTGCAGTTCAACCAAGTGTAGGAGTGCAATGTGGAAAGGAGCATTCCCAGAGAGGCAAACACACTCATCCCCTCTGCTGGGACTCCCAGGCAGTGCTTGGAGCTCAGCACAGGCAGCAGGTCCATCAGCTAACAGAAACCCTCTCTCCATGACAGGAATTCCTAGCTGACTCCCTGCAAACACATTTGGGTGCCCTTGCAATTCCTTACTTATCCAGAGAGGAAAAAAACAATATATGAAAATGTCTATGATCTAAAACCCTTTCATTTTAAGCACACAAACACACACACAAAGACAAGTGGCTCCAGGTGATTTTGTGCTATACAAAATGCTGAGTCAACCATGCTTTCTTTTGGAAGCTAAGTAAACCAAACAAGCTTTCTAACATTGATCAGCACATTTCCTGGGCAAAAGCAGAGCCTGATTCAGCCTCCTGGAACTTCAGCAGAGGTGAATTCGATGAAGGTGGCCTGCTTTTTTACCAACACAGCTAAAACAAGCAGTAGCAAAAGACAGTGTCATCATGCTCAGACTACAAGTGGGAATTCTACTGGACCCAAGGAGGGAGGGAAAAGTTCACTGATGGAACCAAAATAATGACAAGATGCCTTTAAGGTACATTCCTGCATGCCATGCTTCACACAGACATTACTCACAGCTCATTTTAAGATGCTATCACCAGACAATCCATTAATCAAAAAAACCATCAGGGTTGCATCCTGCAAAGTGGAATCAGGACTTCAAAATCATTGCAAGTACAGCAAGACTATAACAACTTTGTTAGCAGGAATTAATAAACAGAGTGGGGTGCTACAGTGATCACTGCAATGAGCTGCAAACTTCTCAAAGCAGCAAAACCACTTCCAAACTCTCATGTGCCCACCCATCAGTGCAAAATAAAAGCAAAAGCTCTCTAGGACTGAGGATGACTTACAAGGCTTGAGATTATTGTGCTGCTCTCAGCTAGAAGGGCTCATGATGGCTTTGTAGATCACAACCTGGCAACCCTAGGTCCTCACTCTGGAGAACATGACATGCACTTATTTCCCAGGCGTGAGAAATGAAGAAACTGCTGAAGTGATGTTGTTCCAAGAAATGAAGCCAAAAGCTTCCAGCAGCAAGTCACTTTTTTTCTTTCCAAAGAGGAAAACGAATACCAGGCTAATGTTTGATCTGCAACACTTCTTTTCCCCAGCTGAAAGCCATACAGAGGTGACCCAGCAGGTTACCCATGTTTGCTGCTTTTCTCTGCCACAAGCTGATGGAAAAAGGAGATTTTCCCATACTCTTCTATCACTAGAAGATTTTAAGGGCTTCTGACATTCTGGAACACAATCCTTCCCCTCCCCACAAGTGATTACCAAAAGCAACCACACTCAACCTGGATGGCATCCCAAGAGCTGAGTAACCAGTAAGTTAATGAGAGAAAATATACAGGAAAATAAGCATTTCTGTCTGCAATCCTGACAGGGCTCTGCCACTGAGTACTTCACAGGGGAAAGTGGCAGGTCTATAACATAAAGCCACACAAGTTCATCACATGGCCTTTCCCAGAGGCAGATCTGAATTTTCCACAGTGGCACTTCAACAAACCACAGCCAACTGAATGAAGAACTGAGTTTTGCTCTCATGACAAAGCTCAGAGCTGAAGCAAGGAGCTCTCCTATATATTCTTCCTCTTACCAATTCATAAGACTCCTACTGAAACCTACCCAGATAAGGCCCACCAGACTCCCCAACCCAATGCCAATCAGAGATGGCATTCTCACCTTGACAGGAGATAGACATTTAAAGAAACATATTTCATAAACACACAGCATGTTAGGGGCTGTAAAGGAGCTCTAGACCAACCCCCCTGCCAGAGCAGCATCACTAGAGCAGCTTGCACAGGATGGGCTCCAGCTGGCTTGGGAATCTCTCCAGACATGGAGACTCCAGCACCTCCCTGGGCAGCCTGGGCCACTGCTCCAGCACCCTCCAAGGAAAGAAGTTCCTCCTGCTGTTCAGCTGGAAGTGCCTGGCTGCTAGTTTGTGCCCATTGCCTCTAGTGCTGTCCCTGGGCACCCCAGAACCAAGCCTGGCCCCAGCCTCCTGCCCCCCACCCTGCAAGGCTTGAGAAGCATTGCTCAGCTCTCCCCTCAGGCTGCTCTGCTCCAGCCTAAGCAGCCCCAGCTCTCTCAGCCTCTCCCCAGCACAGAGGTGTTCAAGTCCCCTCAGCATTTCAGTAGCCTTTCTCTGGACTCTCTCCAGAAGTTCCCTGTCCAATTTCCTGGAGACATTCTCAGTTGAACTCTTGAAATTAAACACCATTGCCCAGAAGATTTAAAAATACTTCTAAAAACAAATTTTTACTCTAGTGTAAACTGTGCCTTATTCTCAGCTTTGTAACTCTGCACACAACAGGAGGCCTTAGCAAGCAGAGGCTCACCTGAGTGTGGCAGATTCCTGCCCATAACTTAAACACTTTTCTACTTACACAAAAACAACTACTCCAAAGCTCTAGCTCTTTTTTTCTTTTCTCCTGACCTTAATCCATCTCTGTGATTCTATGATTGATGCCAGTAGCAAAGAAATCATGTGTCTTCTAGACCCTTTCTGCCTTCTCCCTCCTGTTTCCACTTACATTGTCCCCTTCACTCCTCAGTTTCCAGAAAGGCTGGATATAAAACCAGGATCCCTCATTCCCTGCAGCATCCAGAGACACTCGCATGGCATTCTTCTCCAGCAGAGCTGGCAACCTCTTGTTGACTGTCAGGTACTTGTTACTTTTGATGTGCAGCAGCTGTAAACAAAATCATTTCAAACCAAAATCAGTGGAGCTGTTGCTCTTTCTGCCTGCAGTTCAGAAAGGAGAGGTGCAGGCTTTCACATTTTTCATAACATATGTGAACAAAAGCTAGAAGAGAGTTAGCAAAGGCTACTGCAGGTAGAAAGAGATGCTCTGGCTCAGACAGAGAAATGTCTCAGGGATCAATCTGACAGCATATGCTACACAGGTAGGGCAAGAATCCATTAATAGGGTGACCTTCAGGAATTGAATCCATTGAATCCATTAAATTTATTGCACTTTTCATGTTATATATACTTTGGATATTAAGTACAAATGACTTTAGGGATTTAAAAGGAGCTGCACAGCACCTCTGTAATATGATATTGAAATCAATCTTAAAGAAAAAAGACATCTTTACATCCAGAGTCTAAACCACAGCAGCAAGAATTACAGGTAAAATTGCTATTATTACCTATTATTTAAACATGAATATGCAGCACTTTTGGTAGGCTCTACAACAGAGAGTAAAACACAATACTGTCAGCTTCAAGTTCTGCTTACCTGACCCTTGATAATCCAGATTACAGTGGTTAGGTTCATTTTTCACTGTAACCTTGACATGAAACAACTGTTTCCTCTCCAACTGTGAGAGGTACATGGATTTCCAGAGCATTACCTGGATGACATTGCTGTACTTTACAATCTCCCCCAGCAGTTTCCTGTTCTCACTTTCATTCTGCTTTTGTTCCAGCTCTGCTGCATGCTGCAAGAGAAGGATTATTTCTTTCAGCTCTACAAAATCAGTGCCTATATGCAGCTACAAAAACAGATAAGTGTAAAAAAAAATGAAATGGCATCACATTTCAAAGGCTTCTTCCAACCTCCAAGCATTACTGCACTGAAAATATTAGCACCCAAATCCTGCTGCTGCTTGATTTGCTCAAACTGCAATCACCCAGCCCCTGGGGAATGATTCTGAGCTTTTATTACCCAGGCACAATTTGTGGCTCACACCTGAGACACATGCTGTTTTACACATTTTTAAGCCCAAAAAGTAATTCCAGGTGCTTTATTTCATTCTGAAAGAGCCTGTGACTAGCTTCTCCCTGTCACCACTTCTTTCACTTGTTGGGTTTTTTAATTGCATACAAATGCATTGACTTTACCTCTACCAAAACTAGGAGGTTACACATTGCCAGATCAAGGTTAAGTACAATAGTCTGTGTCAAACAGCCACAGAACAAACTGTCAGCTCCTAGCTCTAATTGCTGTGCTCTTGCCACACACCATGTGCCTGCCTTGCTGTTTGTAACTGGGAGCACTGGCAGCCTCTCCCCTGCACATGAAACTATCAAGCAAGTTGCTATTGTTTTCACTTTGGCTTATGCATTCAATTAGAGCATCAGGCCAGCTCCTTTTCAGAGAGAGGAGCTGCTCCATCCACTCTGTGTTGGATGCAAAACAGAATCTGCCCAATGACTCAGGGAAGAGTCACCTAGACTAACAGCAGAGGCAACTGCAATTCTGAGGAATTTCCAGACTACAGTGCAGGAAACATCTTTGTCCACCTCTCTGCCTACCCTGCTGGAAAGGATTTCTCAAATAACACCATGAGTTAAACCAGAGATCACTCCTGATTTTAACAGCTCCATTTTTTTACTGTGTAAAATTTCTGAAAGCACTATTTTGCCTATAGCAAAGGCACAACCCAAAGGATAAAATCCAGGCCAGGAACAATAAATGCCAGTTAAGGAGAATATAAAGCTGGCATAATAATACCCATCATGGTGGTTTCCCAAGGCACTTGTTATTCTTCTTTCTCCTTCTATTGTAAGTCTACAGCCTGCAGATTAAGATAAGATTAGAAACACAGATGGCTCTTACTTGAAGTTTCTTCAGCAGTGCTGCTTCTGTGTGGTTTCCTTGTTTGGCTTGCTTGGCTTTCCAGTACTGCTTCTGGGCTGAGTATCTGTTCATGGGACACACCTTGAACAGGCAGTCTAGGGAAGATAGAAGGAAACACTCATAAGTGATGCTGAAAGGTCCTTCCTTGGTTTGTAAGCGTGCTTTGCTTTGCTTTCTTTTTCCAGAAATGCCTAGATACGAGCAAGCCTAGGAGAGGTTTTCTTTCTGAATGACAGGTTTGACTCTTAAGCACTGTCAGGGTGGAGGACACTATGTTGGAAGCTGTAGGTGCTTCACAAGGAACATCTTGTGTTCTTTGGTGACCACTTGAGACAACTAGAACTGTGGGTGAAATGCAAAATTCTCATGGTGGCTCCTCATCACTGGAACAAAAGCCACAGGGAAAACAAGGTGTTGGTGCTGAGAAAACCAAATGAGATCCTGCACACTCCCTGAGCCAGTTAGATGCAGCCTTTAAACATGTTAGACTTCCAAGGCTCAGAAAAGAGATATTAAACAATTATATCTCAATCATTTGCATTTAAGCATTCTCTACAGGCACAAAGAGAAGGACCATAAATGAGTTCTGCAGTCATTAGGAACTAAAGGCATTAGACAAGAAAAAGGAGAAAGGAACTGCTGCTCCTCCTATTCTACAGACACAAAATGACAGCAGAGAAAGATTCATCACCATGTGGCAGGACAGAACAAAAACATTATCTCCTGAGCCCTTGCTCAGTGCTTCAGCTTCTGACACCTTTGTTTCTTACAATCTCATAGTGCTTAAATAGTCACCAAACAGCCTGATGGCAAGGATACCATCAAGTGAGCAGCAGAAGATGGGAGCTGAAGCTGAAGGCTTGGACACCACCCAGATGCCCACCCTGAGCAACCTCTCTCCAAGAGCTCCAAGGAGCCTAACCTGCTCTTTGGCTCTGCAGGCACCTTCACCAAGATTGATTCCAATAAAACTAACAGTAAAAACAAAGTGACACAAACTGAAGGCCACCACCATCCAACAGATCAGGTGAAACAGATGGAAGGAGAGAGCAATCCCCCAAGCAGTGTGGCCAAGCAAACACTGACACAGAAGGGGGGTGCACCCCAAGGAGAGTGCAGCCACCAGCAGAGCCACAGAGTAAGAAACAAGAAGTGGCAAAGGGAAGTGAGATGCAAAGGACACCCCCTCCCCCCCCCACCATGGGGACCACATGTGCAGCCTGCAGGGACGGGGCTGGGGACTGGGAAGGAGGAAGGGAAACCAAGGGGTGCTTCCCTAAGGGCTTGTCCAATTGTTCATTTCCCCATACCAGAATCCAAAACTGAAAGTTCATGTTCATTGAGAATAAAGTAGACTTTGTGAAATTCCCTGACTGAAAAATTTTGAGGCAAGTGACAGTCCTATAGACTGGAGATACAGGCTCATGAATTATCCAAAACCAACTACTTTTAGAGTGATAAATGATTCCTAGTCTAGGCTTGAAAGACATTTTACTTAACAGATATTTGTGACTATTAATTCACACCTCATGTTTGTCAACTGGCAAGAGGAAGAGGCAGGAATAGTATTAATTAGCAATTAAAGTTCTGCTGTGAGACTAGTGAGAACCTCCAGGATTGCATGTGTATTGTGTGTGAAGCTCTTCCCCAACACAGGTTGTAACTTGGAGATGGCAAAGGAAGGTTTGTTCCTCCCTATTTAACTCTCACAGACAGCCAAGCACTCTCTGAGGTCTAATTCATTCCCAGAGGGGAACAACCTCTGAGGAATTTCCTCCCTGCTCCTTGTAAGGCTATCAGGAAGGTAGAGATGAGAGAGAAGGAATTATTCCTACCTGACTCCCAGCTATCCAACCACAGCACAAGCTACAGCCAGGTAACAGTGACAACATACCCTCCTTTTGCCTGAGGGCTACATTAGGCATAAAAATCCCTCTTTTGATCCCACAAGAACATCTTGCAGGTGCTGACCCCCCAGTAAGGGCAGTCACTTCTCTGCTGGTCGTCAGGCAACCTTCCCACAAAGAAGAGACTGCAACACCAGTGGAAAGCAATGCACTAACAGTGCTCCTCACAAAACCACAAAGACAAGAGAAAGAAAGGAGAGCAAACATGCTAGCTCCATGTGAGCAACATGAAATGCTGATTTACCACCACATCCAGCACAGTTAGTGGCACACACATCACACAGCACAGCAGGGGAAGCTAGAGGGAACTATCCTAAAATCATGGTCTGGGGTTTTAACCACTCAGCCAGGTCAGCAGCAGACAGTTTCTGCTTTATGGGGTTGTCTAACTATCAAATTCTCATTAACATCTGCATTTGCTAACTCTCTAGGACTTGTTCCAGCTCTTCAATCCACAACAGCACATATGGCAAGACCCATCTATCACACATGGGATGAGAAGAGTTTCCTATCTGTTCCCCCTTATGAGTGGAAATTCAAGTGACAAACTCACCATCTCTCTGCAGAAGATGTGAGATACCAAGGCAGGTATCTCACAGGGAGGAAGAGATCTAGCTCCTCTTGAGATGTATCCCTCCATATATCCTCCAACATACTCACCTCTTCACAGTCTGCAGGGAGTTACTGAAACCATGTAGTAACGTTTCTTGTAACACAACAGCAAAGGCAAATGTAGCATCAAGACTGCCCTTGCTTTTCCTAAGTGAAAATCAACCCTCATCACTCCAAGTAAAAAGAGGGCACCATCAACTACAAGCAGGCCCAGCTCTTTGATGCTAGTGTTGCCAACACCACCAGAGCCATGCTCCATCTTCCTCCCAGGGCTAGAAGTTTGCAACAGTGTTGCCACAAACCAAGCTGCCAATATGCCCTTTGGCCTCACCCACATTGGCCATCACTGCACCAAGCTTCCCATTGCATTGCCTCTTCACAGCAATTCATCTTCCTGTGCTCTCTGTAGTGGCAGAGCTTCTTCATACAAGAGCACTGCCAGGGGTAGAACTTCCCTTGGCACTGACCAAAAGTCCTCACCAGTTTGCTCCCTGACCACAGCCCTGAGTTGCTGTTCCTAGGAGAAAGCATTACCAAAATCTTGTCCAAAGCAAACCCAGCCACCTTGCAGAGGGCTACTGAAATGCTGAGGGGACTTGAACACCTCTGTGCTGGGGAGAGGCTGAGAGAGCTGGGGCTGCTTAGGCTGGAGCAGAGCAGCCTGAGGGGAGAGCTGAGCAATGCTTCTCAAGCCTTGCAGGGTGGGGGGCAGGAGGCTGGGGCCAGGCTTGGTTCTGGGGTGCCCAGGGACAGGACTAGAGGCAATGGGCACAAACTAGCAGCCAGGCACTTCCAGCTGAACAGCAGGAGCAACTTCTTTCCTTGGAGGGTGCTGGAGCAGTGGCCCAGGCTGCCCAGGGAGATGCTGGAGTCTCTGTGTCTGGAGAGATTCCCAAGCCAGCTGGAGCCCATCGTGTGCAAGCTGCTCTAGTGATGCTGCTCTGGCAGGGGGGTTGGACTGGATGAGCTCCAGAGGTCCCTTCCAACTCCTAACATTCTATTTTTGCTTTCATTTCAAAGGGGAACATTGACCACGAGAACTACCTCACTCAACCTGGAGCACAGAACTCCCAGGTAACTTTTACAATATTCAGGACATCAAGAAGCAGTGTGTAACTATTTTTTGTTTTTCCTGTGTACTGATGAATCATGTTGTAGGAGATTTTTAACTGTAAATATTGGTATTTCAGCTCCTAAGACAAGAAGCCTGCTATTATTTCCTCCAACAGTCTATAATTAACATGCCTTCTCAGAAAACTTCATGAAATGGTGATTCCTCTCAAGTAACAATACCTTCTTTTTATAGGACCAGTCTTCATTTCTCAGCTACTCCCCACACATCCTGCTCCTGGAGTAAACACACCACTTCCCATCCTCATCCAGCCTCCAAGCATAGTCCTACTACCAAGAAGTAGCCAGCTGTGCAGTCACTGCCATGGGGGTCTGCCTCCCAATTGGGGCTGAGTTTTTCCCTACTCATATTCCTTAAAGACAAGGCAATGTAGAGCAGGTGCTAGATAACCTCATCCAGCACACAGCTCCAGCTGGAGCCATGCTGCACACCACAGCTCATCTGACTGCCAGTCTAGTGCTTTAGAAGTTGAACTAGCAAGAACTTCTTTAAAAGCAGTATTATTTCCATTGTTTTTTCTTCAATTTATAGACTAATATATATATAGTTTACAGACAAGCTTTTGCCCTTTTTAAAACACATTAAAAATACATCATCTCATTTGTTTGTTTGTTCCCCCCCTAACAACAGAATGCTATATAAATTCAAGCCTTGTGCTCCTAAATATCAAGAGGAGGGCAGAGGGAGCAGTGCCTGTCCTGGAAAAGCTGTAGTTTAAACAAACAGGGGAAAAAGAGAAACTGAAGCATAAGATTATAAAGCAGCTTTCCAGCACATCCAGCAGATCAAAAGCTCAGCACTCCAGGAGGTCAGGCTAGAAACCCACTCATGGACACAGTCTCTTCTAACTTCTCCAGACCTTCTGGGATAGTCCTAGTTCTTAACTCAGTTTTTGCATAACTGCTTCTCTTCCTGAGGACACTAGTTAAGCAGCCATTATCAAAGGTAAACAAATAGCTTTAAAGCAAAGAGCTTAGAAGTATCAGCCAGGTTCACTTACTAAACTTCTATGCCTTCAACTTCTGCAGTTTCATCAATTTTTTTTTTCTCACACCCACCAAAATCTTCCAGGCAAAAAAATGTCAATTACTTGTGCACCAAGTGAAGATGGAGAAAATGAGAAGCACTGCACACACACTCCCCACACACGTATTGTTTAAACAATGAAAATCACTTCAAGTTTCCTTTATAAAACAGAAAAAAAAAGGGAAGCTTTGCCTGGTCACACTGCAGCCTTAACCTCCTACACTGCTTATTGGAAAGTTAGACAACAGAACAAATGATCACTGCTGAGACACATACCAATTACTTATTTTATGCAGGGGTGAGGGTGGCAATTTATTGATCAGAATAATTAGAAGATGGAAAGCAGCTACTCCCAGGGTTGGGGAGACAATCTACAGCATCAAACTGCCCATCTGCCTCAGCCTGTCAGTGAGCACCTTCAGCAAGCCAACAGTGGGTGGACCAACCACACACACACAGCACATCCTCTGAGCAAAAAAGCAACTCCACTCAGGAAGTCTGAAAAGAACTCCTCTTACCCATTTTGATACTGGATAAAGATGGCTCAGAACAGGATTTGCCAGATGCTTTGTCTCCTCACCTTCCCCTCCCCAACCCTTTTACTTTTTAACAGTTAGAAATTCAACATTTGACTATCATGATTCACAGAAACTAAAGAAATTCTCACATGGTTTCAGCAGCAGGCTGACAACTGGGGCAGTGCAAGTGATGTGGCTATTAAATCACAGCGTGCACAAACCTAGGTGTTCCCACAAAAATACAGAAAGGGAAAAAGAGCTGAAAGGAGAATGGAAAGAGAGGAATGTGAGTGAGCAAGGAGTGGGGCAAGAGTCTTAAGGAGGACAACAGAAAAAGTTATCAAGAGTCTGAGAAGGAAACAAAAGCAATTACAGAACTGAGAGAAACAAGAAAACACAAGGTAAAACCAAAAAGCTATAGGAGAAGGCAAGAAAAAAGGAAAATGGCAGATAGCAGAGGGAAGAGGAGGAGGAGGAAAGGAGAGAGTGCAGAACAAACTAATGGGGGAGAGAGAAAAGGAAAGAATGTCAGAAAAGGCATAGAACAGATTAAAAATGAGAGAAAGATATCCACCTGTTGTCTAGAAATTCAAACATGAGTTTCACTGCAGATTCCTCAAAAGAGGGGGGTATAAAACGGAGAGAGTTTCAATCAGCTCAGGAACTTAGGTCATCTTACATTTAAAATAGAAGAGAAGCTCCTTTTTCAGAGTTGCTAAGTTTGACCAACAAGCAGCTCTTATCTGTGCTATTTTGCACCTTGGAAGGTAAAAGTGATGCTGTTATCCCCAGTGGGAAACAAGTTGAAGTGTGTTTAAGGTCACAGTCCAAGGAAACTTGCAGTTCTGCTGCTCATGATGTGACTTTTCTTCAGAGGTAGAACACTTCTGGCATACTGTGCTCTTCCTAATCTCTGTGAACCTAACCCTGCAGCAAGGTAAGCATTTCCATCACCACACAAAGTGCTTCAGCTCTCACTAGCTTCACTTAGAATTAGGACAAGAAGCATTTGGCTTGAACAGCCCCTTAAATTCAACTGTGAAATAGCAAATACTTTTTTTTATCTCCTCCCAGGAGACACATGTGGAACCAGATTCTGCTCCTCCTTTGCACTGGAGCACATCTGGAAATGCACACTAATGAATACAGAGCTGCTCTAGGTTTATTCCAGTGTGACAGAAGGGGGAAAAAAGCTGGACCACAGCTGCTTTGAGACAAAACGAAAAGCAACCATAGCTTTTCCTTAGCTTCACAATACTCTAGTTTGTAGGATGTTCTGAAACAGCTACAATAGCTACCACCCACTCAAACCCAAGAGAGTAAACTGCTAACAGAAATGAAACTGCTATTTTGAGACACCTCTTCACACAGGCTCTCAGCTCAGGCCAGCAGCTCACTGCTTTAATCTGATCTGAAGGAACTCTGGAGGAGGGATACAAGCACTTAAGAGAACAAATCCCTTTGGTTTTCTGTTGGTTTGGCTTGGTTTGTTTGGGGATTGGTTTCTGGGGGTTGTTTTTTTGTTTGTTTGGTGGTGGTAGTGGTTTGTTTGTTTTTTTTCCTGTTGGGGAAAGGGTTGATAAAATACTATCCAAAGGAGCAAACAGTCCTCTGATGTTCATTTGGAAGCTAAACAGCTTGTTAGAAACTTGCTTTTCTCATACTTCTTTGACTCTTAGGTCATGCTCTAACCTCAAATCAACGCCAGTTCAGCTATCAGTGAAACAAAAACATTGTAAACCATAGAGACAGCAGTTCCTCTTACTGAAGGGGCCCTACTCTTCCTGCTCTTAGATGCTATTTTTAGCTGCTTCTGTCTGATCATTCATGCCTAAGTCTTCTTTTCATGTCAAGAACCTACTTCAAGCAGTTTGGGTTTGTTTTATTAATGCTGTCATTTGAATTGAAGGCTATTTCCCAGAAGATTCTTGGGAGGGAAAAACAGACATTTTGCTTACATTTCTTGGTTAGAAGAAAAACATTTAGCAACTCTTTTGCCTCAGTGCTCTTGAGAAGAGCTAAGCAATTTCACAAAGCATGGCAGAGATGTGCTCTCATAAAGACACCTGAGCAGTACTAGGCACTAAATCCTAACTAGACAAGAAGCTTCTGTTGTGTTCTCAGCAAAACCCCTGCTAATTCCACACACAAAATTGGATTTGTAAGACAAAGAAAACAACCAAACAATGGCTTGATTTTTGCTGCAGCCATTCTCCTGAAAACCACTTGATAACACATACCTGAAGCAGCACAAAAAGGCTACTAACAGTATAGAGCCATGGTGTTACAGCATGGTGGGTTGCATCAATGAAGGTGACAAAACTCACTTTTTCACCTACTTGGCTTCTCCTACAGATGCTGCTCTTCATCCACATTTCCATGCTGCCACATTGCTAGCAATAGCTAAGCAAGCCACTTCAAAACTAAGAGATGGGGGCTCCTCAAACAAAAAGGTAAGGAGAGAGAGGAATAAAGGCTGCTAAAGCCCAAGGGAGCTAAGAGGAAGCATTGGGGCCCTGGAGGTGTGGAAGAAACACACAGATGCTCTCCTTAGGGCCGTGGTTTAGTGGCATGGGAGTGACAGGTATGGTTGGACTTGATGAGCTTAGAGGCCTCTTCCAACCTTAATGATTCTGTAAGGAGGAAAGTAGCTAGCAAAGTTTTGGGGCAGGGAGGGAAAAGGAGAAGAGAGGGTTCCAGAGTTAGAGGAAAATAAAGGTTAGATGTTGTGGGGAAGATGAAGCAGAGACAATTAGAGGTAAAAGGGATGTGTTATGCAAGCAACAGAGAGGTTGCAATAGGGAACAGAGCCTAAACTGTCTACAGCTAATAGAAAACATCCCCCTGCAGAAGCTGGGCTGTAACTCAGGAGCATTCCCTCAGCAGCAGAGCACAGCTGTACACCTTGGCTCTGCCTCATCCCCTTCTGCCATCTGATCTATGTACACAGGCACTACTGCCACCACTGATGGCATGCCATCAGCACAGAGCTCAACAACACTGCATCCTGCAAAGTGCATCCTGAGGCTGCTGAAATCACTTCTTTAAAAACAAACCAATAAAAAACCCCACAAAACCAAAAATAAAACAAAAGAAACAAACAAAAACCCCACTATCAACTTTTTCCTTCTTTGCCTTTCCAAGTTAGGCCAGAGCTTCACAGAAGTGTGCTAAAAGAACTCTCCTGTACTGAAGCTGTAAAATCAACTCCTCCAATGTTACACAATAAAAAACTCAGCTGTGTCTTTTGAACCTCTGTTCAGCTCATCAATTGCAGGCATTTGGATGTATTCTGCAATATGCAGATCTTTCCCAATGACCCTAGTCTCATCTAGAAACCTGGATATGTTCTTCTTTGGGAACACATCAGGGTGGTGAAGTGACAGCAAAAACTGTCCAAGGAAAAGGCACCTGAAATTTGGGGTAACCTGAAAGCTGAGAATTCAAACATGTATTTGCAGGCAGTGAGAGGATGAAATCCCAGTTAGAGAGGCTGGAAGTCACCCTGGAGAACTAGATGCTATCTCCATCTCTGCTAGAGTTATTTTGAGACATCATGCAAGTGACTGAAATTTATTACTCTTCCTTTCTAAGTCTACATCCTCATTTTCTCAGTTTCCAACACTGCTGATGTGCTGAATGCTGACAGCTAGAAAGGGAACCAACTGCTGCTGTTTCCTGAGTGTACAATGGAGAACATCTTGAATCCTCTGGGAAAGCAGAACTTCAGTCTCTCCAAGGTTTAAATGCACCTTCATGGAATAACAACATGTATATACTACAGTAGCATAAACACCACACATAAAATAAGGTTAAGGATGTTAGTGCAAGCCGCAGAGACATATCCAAGTAGCCCTAACAGTCTTTACCTCCTAAGAGGTGTGACTCCAAGCCTAAAGACAAGAGAAGCCTGGATCAGGCTAGTAAGGATCTATTCGGGCACAGCTAGAGCCAATGGCTTAAAGTTCAGACAAGACTGAGAAGTTTTATTTCCTTCCCTGTACATAAACACACAGAAGTCCTTACAGCACAGGAGTATTTTTTAGCATTCAGGAAGCTGAAACTGCACATTCTCAGGGCATGATTTTTTTTCAACCACTAAAACAGCAGAATTAGCCAAATCTATCTGGTCATGTCTAAAAGTAGACAGAAAATCAGATAAGGATTTAAGCAAAAGCAAAATAAAAAGCAGACGAAGTATGTAGGGGGTAGTTGTTGGTCACATAACAGGGAATCACAGAATTGGCAGGGTTGGCAGGGACCTTCATGCTCCTCTAGCCCCAAGCCCTGTGCCTGCCATGGGCAGGGACACCTGGCACTAGAGCAGCTTGCTCCCAGCCCCAGCCAGCCTGGCCTGCAACACTGCCAGGGCTGGGGCTGCCACCACCTCTCTGGGCAACCTGCCACAGTGGCTCAGCACCCGCACGGGCAACAACTTCTGCCTAACGGCAACCTAAATCTGCCCCCCTCTAGTTTGGATCCATTCCCCTAGTCCTAGCACTCCCTGACATCCTAACAAGTCCCTCCCCAGCCCTCTTGTAGCCCCTGCAGATCCTGGAAGGCCACAAGAAGGTCTCCTCAGAGTCTTTCCTTCTCCAGTGTTTGGTGTACAGAACTGAGCAACCAGCTCTTGGACCATAAGAAAATCAGACTCTTTCCCCATGTTTTCCACCTACTCCCTTGCTGATTTGGTATCGAGTTCTCAAAAGCCTGTCCTTCACTTTCCACCTTGGAACTCTTGCAATGTGTTCAACAAAGTGTGAAGGCATCTGGGAAGTTACCAGCTTGGTAAGGCAAAGTGCCTGAGGAGTTCTAACATGCAGCAATCAGTCATTAAAAACAAAAAAATGCATATCCCCAGTTACTGACCTCTGAACTTCTTTGGAGGATTGGCAAGGTCTCCTGCCTCTGGCTGCACCACACACCGGTCATCCACTAACCTAGAACAACAAAGGTATTACACTTACTCCAACATGCATTTGCCATCAGTCTAGATAGAATCACAAAATGTTAAGAGGTTGAAAGGGCCCTAGAAAGATCATCTAGTGCAACCCCCCTGCCAGAGCAGGAGCACCTAGACCAGCTCACACAGCAATGTGTCNATAAATGCAGAGACTTTTACCTGCCACACCTCAGATACA
Organism: Bucco capensis; assembly: GCA_013396975.1. NCBI lineage: Eukaryota > Metazoa > Chordata > Aves > Piciformes > Bucconidae > Bucco > Bucco capensis. Next base: position 64,718 of record VWZO01012999.1, read on the forward strand.
AAGCTTCCACAGTTCTCCAACTGAGATCAAAAATACCTTAGAAATTCTATTATTCAGTTACTAAGCATAATCAAGAAAAGAAAGCTGTCCCATGCTTGCAGGTTCCTCCATCCCCACTGAGGACTTCTAGGGAGCCTTCACCTGGGTCCAAGAGTGTATATGGCTCTCCATACCCCATCAGGCCATGCAGGGAGGTTTCTACAGTGACTTGCTGTTTCATAACACTGCTTGATCTAAATTTGAAGCTGATAAAGCACCTTGGATTTTAGTCTTTAAACATTCTGCTATTCTTCACCATTTCCAATCTTTTTCCATGGAATTAAGCTTTAGCTCAAACCAAACCTCACAGGACCACCTTTTCCTTTGCTAAGATGTAGAAGCATTTATGTAACCCACAGCAGAAAAGCTAAATAACAAATCCAATCTATTTCTCAGAATATTTTAGAAGTTAAATAAGCAATAATATCTTAAAATGTAAATTGTTCATCTTATCACAGAACTTCCCAAACATAAATTCAACTTCCATTCAGGAAGCATCCTGTAAATAATCTGCCTGTTTCAAACAAGTATTCAGGAAAAAAAAACCTATTTAAGGACACAGTAATGCCCTGCCACTTCACAGAGACAGTCGGGGGAGAAATTGCCAGAATGAAGCACAATTTGTGTCCGGGCAAATTACACAACAGATGCATTCAGTGTTCACTCAAGGGCATGAAGCCACAAGCCTCAGCATGCCCATGAATTTTCTATCTCTATCAATCTGATCCCTGACAAGGTGCCCACTGTGTCTGCAGCTCTCAGAAACAGAAGTGAAAGCAAAAAAAAGTGCAAGTCAGCAGCTCCAATCTCCTAACATCCTTGGATGCAAATGTAGAGGTGTCAGTAAGGAAGAGAATTACAAGAAAAGTTCCAGGAGCAGGCAGAGGACCTGCCATGGCCTCATGAAGTGGTGTTTTTCACAGGCTAGGTTAGGACAGGTTTAACAACAACAAAGTGAGACTTGCAAAGCAGGACTTGGGAAGAGTCAGTATTGCAAGATGCCCTCTGTCTATGATCTCATGGGCCAAGGCTTTCTACAAACAGTACCTAAAACCTGGAGTCACAGAAGAAAGGACTCCCTTGACAGCAGCTTTGCCAAAGGATTTTAATGCCAAGAAGCACAAAACACCTCCTAGGCTTTCTGAATCAAGGGCCTGATCCGNCAAGCTGCTCTAGTTGGGGATGTCCCTGCCCACTGCAGGGGGATTGGACTAGATGACCTCCAGAGGTTCCTTCCAACCCAAACCGTTCCATGATTCTTAAGCACTGTCAGGGTGGAGGACACTATGTTGGAAGCTGTAGGTGCTTCACAAGGAACATCTTGTGTTCTTTGGTGACCACTTGAGCACCCTTGAGAGAACCAGAACTGTAGATGAAATACAAAGACTCTCATAGTGGCCACAGAGAAAACAAGGTACTGGTGCTGAGAAACAGACATTAAAGAATTATATCTCAATCACTTGCATTTAAGCATTCTCTACAGGCACAAAGTAGGCACAGTCTGAAAATCACTTGGGGTCTGCTGTGGCCCCTGGTGCCATAACTGTGCCGACAGCAGAGGGAGCATTAAACTCATTGCCCACGGGAAAGTGTGGGGAGTGATACCCATGTTCCTAGAATCCTTGTATGGGTAGGATGAGCTCATTAGCCTTCTGGCAGTCATCCTAGGAGAGGGACAACTCTGATTCCAAACCCGGGCAGATGGAGCTCATTTAGCTCTGGAAGGCCTTACATCTAAGAGGTTAAACCTCTGTCCTAAGGACCTCGCTGCCAGCGTCCAAGCTTGCTAGGCCCTGGCAGATGAACCTTAGGACTAAAGGGTGGGTCCAGCTCTGCGCATGCTGTGTCTCACCTAAAAAAAATCCATTGCGCAGGCTGAGGGTGCTAGCCGCTAGCCTCTTTTTTTATCAGCGCACTTGGAAAAGGCGCTGAGGAGGAGTGTGGATGGAGCCCTCCCTGGAGCTTCGTTCGCGAAGCCTAGCCACGACAACGACAGGCACAAAGAGAAGGACCATAAATGAGTTCTGCATTCATTAGGAACTAAAGGCATTAGACAAGAAAAAGGAGAAAGGAACTGCTGCTCCTCCTATTCTACAGACACAAAATGACAGCAGAGAAAGATTCATCACCATGTGGCAGGACAGGACCAGAAACATCATCTCCTGAGCCCTTGCTCAGTGCTTCAGCTTCTGACACCTTTGTTTCTTACCAAGTATATTACAACACAGGACACAAATGGGAATAAAGCATTCCTTCGTCTACTTAGCACTCTTGCAACAACTTAATCCCCAGAATTTCCATATTATGACATTCATCCTGTATTCCAGCAGTATTTCTTTTGAAGAGTGCTTATTTGGTTACTGTAGTGAAAGCTAAGCTGCACACTGCAGGTGCTGCAAGAGCTCAGCCTGTTCTGTAGACTCAATCAGAAGAGGTTCTTCAAACAGAGCACTTCTGATACACAATTCCAAGATATTCAAATCCCACTTTTTATACCAAGCCAAAGGGTTTGCTCCTGAAGCCTGCTAGGCAGCTGCATTAAACAAACAATAATTCATCACCTTTGTAACCTGCCAACAATCCACTGGAGATGTGTAAAACTGGCTACCAAAAGGTCCTGGGCATCTGCAGCTTCTGTCAGAGCACAGCACAGCTGGGCATAGGAAGCCCAAGGGCACTAGACAAAACTTTTCTGACAAAGGTAGGATGCAATATATTACACCATCAAACTGGCTAACTATTTAAACAGTTGATCAACATTATTATGCCAATACTGAAACCACTGTACCATCAGAGAAGCTTTGGCAAACTTCTGGGGGTTTACTTCTCCAGCTGGACTGCTCTGTGCCCTCCATTGTCTTTCAGGACCTGGCAGATCCAACATGACTGCATGTTAGTTTATCCTATGTTAGCAGTCTATAAATGACAAAGGAGTTCCTTGCACAGCTATGATCTGAATTTTGTTTGTGCAACTTCTTCCCTCAACACAATACACCTCTGGTTGTAAATACACCTCCAACAAGTTGCTGTGCTGCTGTAGTCATTAAGTTGTGCAGTAGTTGACTGGAGCCTAAGCTAAATCACCAAAGTAAACATAACAACTCCACCTCTGGACTTTAGGCATGCCTCTCTGTATTCAGTAATTGGCTCAGATGCTCACTCATTCTCCCACTGAAGCCAAGTAGGAAAACAGGGGGAAGCAAGGGCAGTTCCTTACCATGCTGCCAACCCCTCACAGACTAGCAGGAATTAAAGCTATCAAGGCCTCATGCTACAGTGTGCAAAGCCACATGAAACAAGAATTGAAACTATCTAAAGCAAGGCCTGGAGTCAAGGTGTACTTCTCAGGAGCGGAAGGGGGGAAAAAGTAAAGGCAGCTTCCAGCTCTGTTACTATTAGTGAGGAGAGTGCACTACATCATGTGAAAGGGTCAAAACACCAACCTATACCACCCTGCACCTATCTTCCTCTCCCTTCATCTTCCCCCGTCATCTGGTGGGGCTAAATCTGTCCTCTCTCACCATATGCAAAGCTCAACAGGTGTACGAGCAATTCCATTTGGTAATATCTTGCAACAATGACTCTAAGGTGGCACCTGTGTAAACATACTTACAGTTTTAAACACACTGCCTCTCTTTTTATGTTGTTTCAACAACAAAAGGGCAGGATCAACTTCTCCCAGTGCTATTCATCCTTTGTATTCAGAACTTGCCTAATACAAACAACTACACACTCCCCATCCAGCTTCTACTATGGCTTTGCTCCTTGCGCTCTGGGCAGAAGCAGAGAAACAGTAACTTGCAGTAATTGCCACTAAATCTTTCACCCAAGCAGAGCAGCAGCCTTTGGAGGGACTTAGAATGAGAGAGAGAAGGGAATGAGGCTGTGAAGTACAGTGGGGACACAGGAGGGACACCCTGATGGAAGGAGCAGCACTAAGCAGAGGCAGAAGTGCCAAAGCAGGTGTTCTGATGGGAACTGCTTTTACAGACATGATTAAACTCCTCCTATAACCTAAGCCAAACACCAAAGGTTTCTAGGAACTTGAAGGTGTAGCAATCATCCTAGAAAAAACTGTTCACAATGATGAGTTTCAAACCTACTACCAAGATAGCTGCAATCTGGAAAGATAAAACACAATGTCTCAGTATCCCAGTATGTCAGGGGTTGGAAGGACCCTAGAAAGATCATCTACTGCAACCCCCCTGCCACAGCAGGAGCACCTAGACCAGCTCACACAGCAATGTGTCCAGGCAGCTCTGCAATGGCTCCACACAAGGAGACTCCACAGCCTCCTGGGCAGCCTGGGCCAGTGCTCTGGCACCTGAACTGCAAACAAGTTCCTCCTCAGCTTAATACTAAACCTCCTGTGCTCCNTGAGGGAACACTCTACCCCTTCATCCAAATCATTAATGAATATATTGAACAGTACTGGACCCAGCACTGACCCCTGGGGCACACCACTTGTCACAGGCCTCCAGTTAGAGTCTGTCATTACAAAAAAAGAATGGTAGATTTCCTGCATTGTAGAGCTCTTTCATGCTGTAAGATGCTTTTTAGACTGTCCAAGCAAGCACAATATTCATTTCTCCTAGCTTTGTGCCTTCAACTTAAAAAAATACCATCCTGAAATGTATTGTGTCTTCCTACCAACAACAGACTTACACTTTTCCCAGGCAATATTATTAAGCAAAACAACACCTAAAGAAAGCCACCAGACAAAACACACAAGCACACAGACTCTCTCATACATCTAAATACAGAGTGTGTGTGTGTGTGTACATAACTAACTAAAAGAATACAAGAACCACCTCCTGAGGTCCAACAGCTCTAACACAGGGAGGAAAGGAACTCAGCTTGGTCATCTTTAAACCCATGGCTAGTGTTTCACTCCTCAAAAAGTTGAATCAACTCAGATAAAGGTCATGTCTTCTTTTCATCTAGGACACTCTGTCAGTTGTGCAGCTTTTAGTCTCTTAATGGTATCATCATCTCCCTGGTGCTCTGAGCAGCACAGGGCCTGACAGCAGCAGGAAGAGGGGGTAATGCTGTCAACAAACAGCAGCATGAGGAGTTGGACATTTTAATTGCCAAGCAGTATCTTTGTTTCATCATCAGTTCACAAATCCTGTTGATCCCAAAGACACAACCTCACCACCCCTCATGAGCAAAGGATAAGCTCTCAAAGCCTTCCTTCCTTTGCTCCCTGCACATGCCCAAGCTCCTTATCAGAAACATTCCTGCAGAGCACCTTCCACACAACACACCTCTTCCTAACTGCAGCTCTCACTTACAAAGCCTCTCCCACACTGCACACATGCTAGCACACACGAACTGCTCATCAAGAGAGTGCCAGTCACATCACTAAGAAACCAACCAATAACAAACAATAGGTTATTAAAATGTTGCTGCCCTGGAAATCAGGCATCAAATACCTAAGTGCCAAAACAATCAGGCCCACCCAGTTCTTCTCCAAGTCCACCCATTACTTCATTTCTTTGAGCCTCTTATCAGGAACCAAGGTCATTCCATTTCTTGCTTGCTCCAAGTGGTCTCCTGCCAATAACCTACAGTCATGGTATCTCACCCTTCCCAAAGTGGGAGTTCATACTCCTTTTTGACTACCAGCCTGATGATTTAGGTCCACTGGATTAAATTTGTCATATTTCCTCTCTCCTGGCTTTTCAAGGCCAAATTTTTCATCATCATCTTTTCACATCTGTGGTCTTTCAAGGACATTAACCCCAGCTTGGCTCTTCCCTGCTATATGAGTGCAGACTGCAAAGTCTGAGTCCTATCTGCTTCAAGCTTTAGCAATTTGATCCTTTCCTTTCTGAACCAATTTTAATTGCTACGAATGCAAAGCTTAACAGAGATACTTAAATGAATAGCCCTACTTTGGGAAAAAACAAACTTCTATGCATCTCAAACATTCCCAAAACTTCTCAAACAGCAGACAAATGTCACCATAAATCATCCTCAATGTAAAACAAAGAATGTGGGTGCAATTTCATCTCAGCCACACTGATGGGCAACGCTCAGCCACTCTCAGCATGATGCAAAATGCTTGCACAGGTCACACTGATGTCATGGAGACAGAAAGGCAGAAAGCAAGAGACCAAGAACCTACTGGGAAATGAAACACCAGCATGCATGCAGGCAGCCCCACACCTGCACTAACAGTTGTGCTAATCATCAGCCCTCAAGTTTGTGTCCTTATCTGATGGTGCATTCATGTATTCTTGTAACCATACCTACAGCCTTGCATGTTAAAGGGGGAGAAAAAGCAGTTTTGTCTCTTCAATTAAGTAATCCAGCTCCAAGTCCTCAATGGCACTTGGTTATTCTGTTGTATTGTATTATATCCAGTCATGTGTCTGCCTTGGAAAAGCTTCTGAAGCTTCCTCAGTAGATTAATCTTTTTTTAATGGTTACATTTCCATTTCAAGCATTGAGCAGCTTGAGATCAAATAAAAGGATTAAAATAACTCTTTATTCTACTGTCATTTGAAGATAACAGTGGAGGGGAGAAAACATGATTCTTCCATTTTAGTCAGTTTTGCAGTTTTACCTGTATAATAGGCAAGTCATTTATGCACAAGGAAAATTGCACAGAGCTTTGCCAAGTAAATAAACACTATTTCAAGATTCTCACATCAACACAACATGCATGAAGTCATTTTGCAGTGGTGCCAAGCATACTTTTTTCCTGCTGTCAAAAGAGGCCTTGGGAAGCAGCAATGGGAGGAGGTGTGCCAGCCCACCCCACCCAGCTCATTCCCCTGGCACACAAAGTCCTGCTACACTGCTCCAAGATGCTGGCAGTGTGCTCCCAGGCTTGTTCTGTCTCAGGATCTTTGAACAACAAATTACATTCCCATAAAACCAAGGAAATGTCCAATTACTTCCTTTCTGGTTTTGGTTGATTGGGTGTTTGGCTGATGGGTTGGTTTTTGTTTTTTGGAGGGAAGTCGTATTTTTTTTTCTCCTTGAAATTTTAAGAAGTAAAACTCTCTCAAAGGAATATGTTGTTATAGCCTAAAGGCATTCAACAGAAGGAAATCTTACAAGGGAAAACTATTTTTTTGGATGAACATATTATTTTAGATTAAAATTGTATTCAGATACTCTTTGAAAGCTAAAATGAATATTAGGAAAGCTTTCTGTAAGCTGCAGTGGTTTGTAAAACACAGACCCACTAGCAACATGCATCACCTGCAAGCCTGGACTATTTTCTCATTGCCAGTATCTTCTCGAGAGGAAATCTTGGCTCTCCTCAAACTTACTGGCCGTAAGCACTGATGTCTCTGGGGTCAAGATTTCACCTCACTGATCCTACCTTGCCAAAAATGAAGTGTTGTTGTAATAAGCAGCAGTGTCAGCACAGCTATGTAGGAGACTCTTCCAAAGAAAGGAGCCCATCACCACCAGCAGCAAGCTGACCATTGCCAAACCAAGCCTGCCTGGAGATGGGAAAGCAACTGGCATTCTAGCAGCCAGCTCAAACCCATCCTCTGAGATCATTTGTCAGTCAAGACAGAGCCAGGCACCTCCAGAGGGCAATTACAACTTACTCTAGGGCTAAAAGAGGAGGAGGAAACATCCTCTGGACATGGCCTTCCTCTCTCCTGTCTATTGGCTTCAGGCATGAAGGTAAAAGTGGAAAAAGAGCTAGTGCACTGCTGTGGGAATCTTTCATAAGTAGCATTTTAAAATGGGCAAATGCTGTCATAAGCAGGTTCAAACCTCCAAATGACTTTCAAACCCTTCTCAAATTGACCACCCCACAGGTTGGTGTCCCCTCTGGTTTTAATGCATGCTCACAATAGCAAATTTAACATGCTCACTAGAGAAGCTTTCAGCTGAAAAGTGAAATCACTAAACAAAATTGCTGGTTTTATCAAGGGTTTGAGGCCAAGCAGCATGGAAAATCCTATGTGTACCTCAGCCAAGCCCAGCACTCAGCTTGGGGTGGCTGTACAGTACAGGAGGAACCTCCAGGAATCCTCCAAGACCTGCACAGGGTCCAGGGACAGATTTAGTGCCAAAATGACACCAGGAAACGCTCTCAGCAGTTTGCTGGTCCAGACTATGGCACCCCAGAGCACAAGTTTGTTTAGGAATACTGACATAGCAGAAAATGCTTTGAAAATGGTCTCATCCTTGATCTAGCACTTCCACCTGTATTCTCAGGACTGACATGATGCTGAGCTGGGACAGGTTGGGATTTGTATCACAGCATAAACATCAGAGCAATGACTCTGCTGAACAGTCAGGCTGTCCAAATGTTATATCACCTACTAGGTGTGTCTTAAACAGCTCTGTACAACAAAAAGAATTTGGCCTTTTCACTTAAGGCCCTCCAGTTCTGCAGCCTTCTTTTCAGCTGAAGGAAATGCTTCCAGGTCTTCTTGTATAGCCTATGCTGACATCATAATGGTGGAAAAACACCTGCAAAGAATTGCTTTCTGGTTGGAGAACTGGAGTCCTTTAGCACTGACCTAGGCTTACTGGGAATGAACTAGCAGAGAAACAAAGAAAAGCCTGCACTGCAGTGCTACAGTAAGTGGAAGAATGGCATCTACTTCATTTTTGCTTTTAGATGCATTACTGCTTATTAAGGCTCATGTAACAAATCCATCAAATCCATAGACTGTAATGGTGTGGACTATGCTTTACCTGAGAAAAAGGAACATGGTTCCTCCTCCTGGAGCAGTGAGTGGAAAGCATTGTTATATTCTCAAACACCATTCAGGCAGACACAATGCACCTTCTGCCCTCCTGGGCCAAAGGATGGATCTCAGAAAGCAAAGGCAAACTAGCTTGAAGGTTACAACTAACTCATGTTGCCTAAGTTTTTCAAGTCAAAGCAATCAACTCCAGAGGAACCACGCTAGTATCTCACATTTTATTCCAAATCTCTTGCCATTTTGCCTATCTTTTCTATTGGTCTGCTTCCTGATGCTGTATGTATCTAGATTAAAAACTCCTCTACTTTCATTGCAAAGGAAAAGAGCATGTGCTCCTTGCTGCCACCAATGACTGAAGCTCTGAAACCTCACAAACCAAAAGACCAAGAGAAGGAATCCATGCATGATTAATTCTATTTTATATCTCATCATTTTCAAACCTCTCTCTTTTGTTTGTGGGGGAATCTGACTCATAATTTTCAGAAGTGAACAGGAAGCACTGCAGACATCTCCAAAGTATTTCCTCTCTCCACCCCTCCCCACCTACCCCCTTGTCTTTTACTTCTGGACTTCTAGACAGCTTATTATTCCTTTTGCTATGTCAGCCATGAAACAGCTCTGCTCTACACCAGCTCCAGACCTTCTTTTGCCCAAATCCAAGGAAGAGGAGTCCTTTCTCCTCTTGACAAGACCAAGCCAGGCTTTCACACAGCCACAACATCAGCTGAGAAAGCAAAGCACCTGCACCATGCTTCACTTGCCTGCAGCCACTGCAGCCTACAGCATCGCATCAGTAAGCCTCTTCCTGGCAGCAAGCAAGGGCTTCCCAGCTGCTCTGCTGAAGGAAGCCTGGACTAGAGGCAATGGGCACAAACTAGCAGCCAGGCAGCTCCAGCTGAACAGCAGGAGGAACTTTTTTCCTTGGAGGGTGCTGGAGCAGTGGCCCAGGCTGCCCAGGGAGGTGCTGGAGTCTCCATGTCTGGAGAGATTCCCAAGCCAGCTGGAGCCCATCCTGTGCAAGCTGCTCTAGTGATGCTGCTCTGGCAGGGGGGTTGCACTAGATGAGCTCCAGAGGTCCCTTCCAGCCCCTAACATGCTGAGATTCTGTGAAGCCTGGGCCCCAGGGGCTGTCAGGAGCATGCCTGTTGTCAGGAGGTTGGGTGCTGGATGGAACACTCCCCAGCACCTCCTCACAGGGGAGTCCCACAGAGTGGGACTTGGAGCAGAGAAACAGGATGAAGAAGTGTTAGAATGCAATGTGCCAGGAAAGGTTTTTTACCTCACTGCGTTTATTACAGTGCTTCCTTTCATTGTATACATGGGAAGAAAAAAAAATCATTTCCCCTTCTCCATTTACCACCAGGACCTGTCACAATGTGGGGCAAGCAGCTGCTTAGCACTGGCTGGCAGGAGGCACTGCAGAGGGAGGACCACAGAGTCAGTTCCTTTGCACACAGAGTCCTGAATACAACCTGTGAGGAACCATCAGCTTGCCCTTCTACTGCAAGCACAGATGCCCAAAACATGGCCTCAACCAACAGGGGGTGGGGAAGGGGCAAACATTTTTAGTTCTATGATTCTATAGAACTGGTGAGGCTGCACCTAGGGTCTTGGGGTCAGTTTTGGGCCCCCCAGTCCAAGAAGGACCCAGAGGCATTGGAGTGNAAAACCTGACACCTGAGAAAGGCAGGAGGTGGGATGGCACACTGACAGAGCTCTAAGGCCTCAGGGAAATGTGGCACAAGAGGACAGGAGTCCTGCATCTGCTGGAGTCAGGGGAGGAACAACAGTATGAGCAGTGACAGAACAAAAGAAAGAGTTGGAAGACCATAGCTACCACAAGGCACTGAAGCAAGGTGAGAATGTGGTGGGTGATGCAGTAAGTCATCATTACTTACTCCTGCACGACCAACTCTCAACTAGCGTGGTAGGGAGCATGGAGGCATGCAATAGAAAGCCACCCACTTCCCTTTTCAGACATGTCAGCTCTCTCAGGTTACTCTATGTTCTTAATGGAAAAAAAAAATAACTAAGTGGGATACATTTTAGTTACCCTGCCCAGGAGGAATGCATTCCACATTTCAGGATACTTGTGCATTCCATCCCTTTGTGCCAGTATATGCTCCTCAATGCAATTACAGGCAAGCCTGAGCTCCTGAGGTTTCCTATCCATGGCACCCTGGTTCCCACAGTTCCTTTGACTGTAACACCAAAGCTGCCCTGCTACTGGATTAATTTCCCTGCAAGGTGAACCTGGACACAAAAGCAGCATACCAAAGTTCACATCTAGTTTCAAGTTCAACAAACTAATTGGTGTACACAATCCCTATTTAAAAAGTCCTGCTAAAGCCACTCTAGTCTTGTGCAATTATATTCAGCACAGTAAAACTATTCTAGCCTTTTCTTTATCACTCCACAATCCTCTTGGGCACATTATCACAAGAAGCTAACCTGCTGCTTGGTACATTAAGATTAAAAAGCTGCTCCCTGCCTTGGTTAGGAGTCTCTATTCCTTTGTGCACAGTAAACAATACCACTAAGCTATAAGCTGAGCTGAAAAGATAGCACACAGCATCCCACCCAAAAATCAGCTTCTTTTTTATCACCTTCCCAGATTTTATTACACCATCAAAAAGCTAACTATCTCTGTGGTGCAGCTTTGGGTNTTATGTTCTGATTTGACACACAGAAATAAAACATGTGCTTAGGTGATGCCTGACACTTTTATGTTACAAGACTCATAGATCACAACATTCAATAAAAGGACCAAGTTGACCCAAAGGCAGGAAAGAGCAAAAGCAAACACTGAGCTAGGTTCATTCATTTCCTATTACAACCTTTCAGAGCAAGTCAATTCCATTAGCACAACTCACCTACTAAATTGTTTAAGTAAATGAACTCAGTATTGCTTAGAGAATTGCTAAGAAGCACTCCTATAACAGTTTTCATGTTGAACAGTGAAGTGTAGCCACTGATAAAAATAGCTTGCAGAGCCTATGTCTATCCACAGCCTCAGTGGTTTGAGAAACTACTCAAACTCAAAAGCCATGATCAGCCTTGATACCACAGCTTACTCCCATAGAAATTCTTCCATCACTAGAGTGCCCTACAGAAGAAACCAGAAGTTAGCTGCTCTCCTGGGACCCATGAAGATATAAACCTAAAGGGATATCATCTCCTAGAGAAATGGAAAGCCAAGACAAGGATTGATTTGACTGCATGTATGTGCTGCTTGCTGCTGTGGCAACTTCAAGGGTGTACAAGTTGTTCCTGCACCTCCTCACATGCACTTCAGCTGGCTGCTCTGCAGCTTTCTGTTAGCAACTGGGTGAGTTGAAAGTGAGCTTGAGCTTCTCTTGCTTCTTTTCTTCAATCTGAAGAGGTTTTAGAACTTTGTTTATTTTTTACCTTTCAAGTTTGAATTTTTTTTTCTAGGAGAAGAGCACTGAAAATAGCTGTTTGTTTGTAGATAAAGCTCTGTGTTTACACAAGAGAAAAGTCTGTATCTAACTTGTCATCCTGAAATTAGAAGTATCACAGCATTTATACTCAAAGCTGTGCCTAAGCTCCTGCCAACTCATTTTATACAAGCTCTTGTCATAGCTGTGGAGCAGACATTTGCCTCAGACTCTCTGCTTACCCTGGTCATGCAATGCCCAGAAAACACCTGATCAAAGTGCTCAATTCACTACCTGGAAGAGCTGGCACAAATTTCCCACCTCCCCCTCCTCCAAACACACAGTAGCAAAGGTGGCTGAAGTAAAATAAGACTTCCCAGCAATCTCTTCTGGCCATGAGTCATTTGAAAACAGTTGCTTCCACATTAGGGCTAATATGAAACAGAAATCCAGGCACACAGAAATTCATCTGGCCACTGAGGTGCCAGGTTAAGGTGGAACACTAGCCTCCAGAAAGAAAATCTATCATCTCCAGAGAACACACAGAGCCACTAGCCAGCTGGGGCAGTGTTGAAGTCCTATCCACTGCCTCTCCTTGGCAGAGTTTAGCCTTGACAGAAAGGACCTCATTTACATCTATGCTCTTATAAAGAACTTGTCAGCTTCTTGCAGGCAATCCTCAGTCCCATAACATGCAGTGTCTATCCCAAAAGATCCTCCCTTCCATCTAGGAACTGGGCAGTGGTTGAGTCATCAGATGTTAGGCAGAGGTTGTTGCCCAGGAGGGTGCTGAGCCACTGTGCCAGGTTGCCCAGAGAGGTGGTGGCAGCCCCAGCCCTGGCAGTGTTGCAGGCCAGGCTGGCTGGGGCTGGGAGCAAGCTGCTCTAGTGTCAGGTGTCCTTGCCCAGGGCAGGCACAGGGGTTAGGGCTAGGGGAGCTTTAAGGTCCCTTCCAACCCTGACAATTCTGTGATTATGATCAGCCTCCTGAGATCAATTCCTCATCTGAGCAAAGACCAGAGCATCTCCTCCTTCCTGCAAACTAACAGGAAGCTAAAGCTCATTGGCATCCCAAGACTCAAGACTCNCAAGTCCAGCAGCACCACATTGTCTGGGATAATCTCATCCACTCACATAAACAATTAGTCTGCTGCATTTTGATTAATGCTTCCTTTAAAGATGACATCAAGATGCTCCAGCCTGAGGGGCAGAAGGTCTGGCCTCCTGCTAAACAGACATGCTCTTCTCAAGCTCCCCCCCC
>VWZO01012999.1:78188-118407 GCA_013396975.1 Bucco capensis
ATCTCCTAGAGAAATGGAAAGCCAAGACAAGGATTGATTTGACTGCATGTATGTGCTGCTTGCTGCTGTGGCAACTTCAAGGGTGTACAAGTTGTTCCTGCACCTCCTCACATGCACTTCAGCTGGCTGCTCTGCAGCTTTCTGTTAGCAACTGGGTGAGTTGAAAGTGAGCTTGAGCTTCTCTTGCTTCTTTTCTTCAATCTGAAGAGGTTTTAGAACTTTGTTTATTTTTTACCTTTCAAGTTTGAATTTTTTTTTCTAGGAGAAGAGCACTGAAAATAGCTGTTTGTTTGTAGATAAAGCTCTGTGTTTACACAAGAGAAAAGTCTGTATCTAACTTGTCATCCTGAAATTAGAAGTATCACAGCATTTATACTCAAAGCTGTGCCTAAGCTCCTGCCAACTCATTTTATACAAGCTCTTGTCATAGCTGTGGAGCAGACATTTGCCTCAGACTCTCTGCTTACCCTGGTCATGCAATGCCCAGAAAACACCTGATCAAAGTGCTCAATTCACTACCTGGAAGAGCTGGCACAAATTTCCCACCTCCCCCTCCTCCAAACACACAGTAGCAAAGGTGGCTGAAGTAAAATAAGACTTCCCAGCAATCTCTTCTGGCCATGAGTCATTTGAAAACAGTTGCTTCCACATTAGGGCTAATATGAAACAGAAATCCAGGCACACAGAAATTCATCTGGCCACTGAGGTGCCAGGTTAAGGTGGAACACTAGCCTCCAGAAAGAAAATCTATCATCTCCAGAGAACACACAGAGCCACTAGCCATCTGGGGCAGTGTTGAAGTCCTATCCACTGCCTCTCCTTGGCAGAGTTTAGCCTTGACAGAAAGGACCTCATTTACATCTATGCTCTTATAAAGAACTTGTCAGCTTCTTGCAGGCAATCCTCAGTCCCATAACATGCAGTGTCTATCCCAAAAGATCCTCCCTTCCATCTAGGAACTGGGCAGTGGTTGAGTCATCAGATGTTAGGCAGAGGTTGTTGCCCAGGAGGGTGCTGAGCCACTGTGCCAGGTTGCCCAGAGAGGTGGTGGCAGCCCCAGCCCTGGCAGTGTTGCAGGCCAGGCTGGCTGGGGCTGGGAGCAAGCTGCTCTAGTGCCAGGTGTCCCTGCCCAGGGCAGGCACAGGGGTTGGGGCTAGGGGAGCTTGAAGGTCCCTTCCAACCCTGACAATTCTGTGATTATGATCAGCCTCCTGAGATCAATTCCTCATCTGAGCAAAGACCAGAGCATCTCCTCCTTCCTGCAAACTAACAGGAAGCTAAAGCTCATTGGCATCCCAAGACTCAAGACTCATTTAATCATGTTTAGTAAGACTGACTCTTTAGTGATAAGATAATCACTTGTTATCTACTCCTTGGACTGTGTGAACCCCTTACTGCTCAAATTTTCCCTTCAACATCCTCCCACCAACCACACAAACTGTAAGTGATGTGGCAGAAGCAGTGTCAGTGCTGCAAAAGATACCCTGAAGCATGCCACTAGCAGCACAAACTGCTCTTTCAGGATGCCAGAGCTCAGCCATGGGGATCAAATGTGCTTCCTGTTCCTCCACAAGGGACATGGTTGATTACATGCTGGAAATGGGGAACTAGAGAGCCCAGAGACCAGGACAGGACAGCACACCAGAGCTACCAACATACTTGACTGAATGCATAAGAAAACTGTCCTCCCTCTTCTCCTTTTCAACTAGGCTAAACAACCTACCTTCATTTCACTCAGAAGAACAGTCTCATATACAGAAGGATCAACAACTTATGGAAGGTATTTAAGGTCCAGTTTACAAGAGAGATACACATTTCTTCTGTCAGGGAAAAAAAACCAGCACCTCTTTTTAACAGAAATAATGGGTGCCTTCACCAAACCTTAGGAAAAAAGCACTCAGATCTGATTCCTCAAACCACCATCACAGAAAAACATCCTGTTCATGAGCAAAACCAGCCAGAAGGCAGAAATTCCAAAACTCCTTCAACAGACAACATCATTCACCAAGTTAGATACCCACAGCCAAGCTGCAGAGGCCACTGACAGTATCTGAAGATACCTGAAGGCACTGTATCATTCAGGCAAGTCTGGGAACACAGGATCTGCAGTATCCTTGAAGGACTGAAGTGATTGGAAAGAAGAGTTGCCAAGAGAGTTTCAGTTCTTCTGGGCTAAAGGGCTAAAATGCCTCCAGTTCTTCTATGACCTCTGCTAAACCAAAGAAATTAAAAGCAGCTACTGGGGAAAAAAAAACCCTCACACCACCACCAAGAAAAAGACAACAAACCTACTTTCTTTCACCCCATCTTGCTGGAAATCTTCATTCTCTGACTGGAAGTGACCTTGGTCTCTTTAGACCATGCACTTTTCATTCCCCTAGACTATTATAACACATGGATCTCAACTGCATACAAAAAGGATGCACAAAGTGCAAGTGAGACTGAATTCTCCTTGATTCATTGTGTGTCTCACACCCAGTCAATCCCTGTAAAAATGTGCCCATGTTACCAAACAGGCTTGAATGTGCTTTTCCAGTCTAGTATTTTATCTTCTGCACTGCCACCAACACCCCAAAATTGCTGATTATAAAAAGATTTGCTTTACATTGAAAAAAAAACTTCTGGAGTATAATTCATATTCTCATCCACTCCTGGCTGAAGTCCCTCAAAGGCAATCAGATCTAGATACTGCCACACTGGGCTATTCTCTTTTATCTAGCTTGCAAAGAGCACATTTCCTGCATCATTTTCCACATCCTGCTTACACTTCACCAAATCATATATTTCTCAAATCAGCTCTGACTCTTGCAGCCCCCCTCCCCCAGTCACAGCAGTTTCAAAGCCAAGATAATTCCTGAATAAATAATAAACCCCTCTGTACTCTCTCATTTCCAAACTCCAGGCTTGCCTGATGTGACCAGAAAACCTTGATCTTGCCACTCCGGGGGCATGCTACACTTTAAGGTGATTGCAAGAGTCAATTATCTTCCCAAAGGCTCTCCTAGGAAAGCTTTTTGGTTGCTCTAAAGACCATCCTAAGAACAACACATTCTTCAAGTGATGATTCAAGAAGTTCTGCATCTTATTCAGGAGGTTTTGCAAGTTATGAGAAAAGAAAGAGATAAGCTACAATGAATGACTGACATTTTAAGCATCAACAGTTCTCTCCAAGTAGTTCAAAAACTTTACCATACCTTGTCACCTTCTAAACTCCCCTTTGTCTTCTCATCCCTGTGTTTCTACACCTGGGTAACTGATCTGCAAGATCATTTCCACGTCAAGCCACTGCTGAGACTCAAACACAAAGCAATCTAAAGCTTTTCTCACCTCTATTTTGTGGTAGAACAGATCAGGACCACAGCAAATATATTTTTGCCCCATCTTGATGACTGAGTGTGGGTATATTGTCTGCTCATTTCCCAGACTAATTGCTGCCCACAAAAGATTTCACTTTCACCTGCAAAGCATTATTCAAAGCATTCACTAAGAAACCTTTTTGCTTTGACTCCTGATGCCCTCAGTTCTCTTTTCAGATAGCATTTTCATTATTGCCGTAATTCTATCAGCAAGGCTTCCAGAATTCTTGTCAATTCTCTCTGGATTCTTTGGAGGGTGCAGGGTTTTTTCTGCAATTGCTTCTTGCACCACATTTCCATGAGAACACCAGTCACAAAGTCCCATTTTGGAAGCTGGATCCATCTCAGGATACCAGGCTATCACTAGTCACAAACAATGATATCAGCTCTAGACACTTAAGGGCTTTTTGCACTATAAAGAAAAACATGAGTTGGTGTCAGGTTATTTTCTTGATCATTTATTCAGAAAGTATTTATAAACTCTTGTTTTCCTCCAGCAGAACTTTCTTTGATTACACGCTTCTAAGAGAGAACAGTGCTCACAGTAGCACACTCATTGTCTTTGGGTCAACACAGCAGGTTTTCTCTGGCTATGACTGAGGATTCTGTCCTGTGTTCTCTGTACTTCTACTCACTTAGGCCTGTAGAGCTTCCCCTATTGATGTTCAAGTTCCAAGAAGCTTCTTGGGTAATAAGGCTCAGCTTTTACTCAGACTTACCAAAAGTACACAGTGCTTTAAGTGGTGACTTCTACTGCTTCAAGCTGTCTGATTGCACAAAGGAGGATTTTATCTCACATCTCCATAAAATGAAGAACAGTTAACTACACTTACAGTGTCAGTGAGGTCCCACTCAACACAGAAGCACCACAATAATGCCAGCAAGTGTAAAGCTCTTTTCTGTACACTTTTTTTTTCTTGTAATGATAAACCTCATTCTGCATCTTTAGATATATACTTTAAAATGTTTGCCATGTGGAAACTTTTAACTAATTTTTTCACAAGTGCTTACTCTCAGGCTTATCACAGCATGTTAAGGGTTGGAAGGGACCTCNAAACAGATAAACTAATTCAAAACAATTTATGCAACTTAGCACTGAACATCTTAAAAGATCAACATTTATAAAAAGAGCTTGGAGTCTTTGGTTCTATTCCACAACTTATCAACAACTTGTGCAAGTCACTGCTCTGCTTCTGTCCCATCCCTTCTTACACTATTTTCCTTTAAACCTACTTTAGGTCCATGGTTGAAAACTCAAACCAGCACTGTCCCATTTCCAGCTCTACTCTGTTCAAAGCAGCCTCATCACAGCAGATGTATAATGTGTGATGAACACTCCCCCCTCTCAGTTTCACCTGCCAGAGAAAGCAAATAGATCAGATGAAATGGTCCTGGGGGCCAGGAGTTTGACTCCAGCAGCCTGATGCACGGGATTGCTTTGAATGAGGTGTTGTAACAAGTTCACATGTAATGCTTTTACTGTGTCCAAGATAGTACAGGGAGCAGGAGGAAATACATTAATTGGTCCTTATATTCAGGGGCAGAAAAACCTGTTCAACTACAAAAGTTAATACAGAAAAGATTTATTACCTGCCAGGTCCTAAGCAGGGTTTGTTTTTGCAAGAGAAGTCCTTGCTAACCCAAACCCAGCATAGCTCTAACCCAATTCCTGCAGCTGCCCAGGGTCCATAGAAGTATCCTCTCTGAATGGTTTCATGATCAAATCCTAATCTATCTTTCAGTACTCCTGAAGATCTAGCTAGGGAAGTAGAAGCCTTAACTTGGATCCTCTTCAACAGGTTCTAAAAAATTGAAGTCTACAAATCTGCAGGTGCAGGACACACACCTCAGATCACCTACAAAAGAGACAATGTTCTCCAACTCTGCCACTGTTTTGTTACTTTTTTGCATAAAAGAACGTAACATAAACTGTCACCTCCAGCCTGACAGAAATTACCTCCTCACCATTGCCAAAACAAAAAACAATCCACTGAATTTTCTGTATGTTATTTTTTACTTTTACCATTTAAAGGCAATGAATTGATTGTTTTTTTTCTTTTCTCTAATATTCTTTATAACATGCTACAGTGACAGCAATGATAATAATAATAATGTGGTAAGGATACCACAGAATCACAGACTGTTAGGGGCTGGAAGGGACCTCTGGAGCTCATCTAGTGCAACCCCCCTGCCACAGCAGCATCACTAGAGCAGCTTGCACAGGATGGGCTCCAGCTGGCTTGGGAATCTCTCCAGACATGGAGACTCCAGCACCTCCCTGGCCAGCCTGGGCCACTGCTCCAGCACCCTCCAAGGAAAGAAGTTCCTCCTGCTGTTCAGCTGGAAGTGCCTGGCTGCTAGTTTGTGCCCATTGCCTCTAGTCCTGTCCCTGGGCACCCCAGAACCAAGCCTGGCCCCAGCCTCCTGACCCCCACTCTGCAAGGATTGAGAAGGATCCCCCCTATCTACAAAGGTACTTGAAAGTCTTACTTGAAACTCAGACTTCCTGTTACTCAATGAAATAGTCATCTTCACTCTTCCTAAAGCAACACTAAAATCCAACCTATTGATTATATTATAAAATAGAACATATACATACACATACATTACTTACCAAACTGGCTTGACAGTAGAGCTTGACAGTTACTAAGTTCTGTCTTCAACCTGAGAAGCATTATAGACATTGCCCTACCTGAGTTTTACATCAGCAAGACCTCATTTTAGACCAGTGAAATCCCACACAACTCTCTCCACTTAACCCTAAATTCTCAGCTCTCTTTGTAGAGTTAAGCTCACTGGGCTCTGGTTTTGCAATATGGAATAAAAAGCTATGGACTGGCAACCTCACGAGTGGCAGGAGGTAAGGAGAGGGCAGTGCCTTCAGCTGGAATTGAGTCTGCCTTAGCAAAAGGCAAGGACCTAAGTCAGAAGTGGTCCAAGATACCAAAGTAAACACTATTAACAGGCAGTTAACCTTCTTTACTCAGCACAATTGGGGGTTTGTTTTGTTTTAAATGAATTTAAGGTAGCCTTAAAACTTTTACTTTTGATCAGAAGAATGGCACTTGCTTAGTGATGCATTTTTCACCACTCATAATTGCACAAACATCTGCTCTTAGCGTTTTCAAAACTGATATCCAGTCTTTCCCAACACATTACTTTGATTTCCTCTCTTTATTTGTTGTTTCTGAACAATAAAAAAATATTAGCCAAACTGAAAAGGTGGCTGAGAACATTTCAGCCAAGTACACTACTGTTTCAGTTATCCAGAACTGCTGGGGAGCTTGTGAGAAATCAAAGCCAAGCTAACTTTATAATGACAAAGTCAAGCAAAAAAAATCCCTGTTTCTATCCTCAAGTACTCACACATCATTAGTTAGCTCCCCCCTTGTCTGCACAGCACCACAATGGTTGGAAGAGACCTCTAAAATCAAGTCCAACCATACCTATCATTACCATACTTCTAAACCATGTCCCTAAGTAGAGTAACTATGTGTTTCTTGAACCCTTCCAGGGATGGTGACTCCAGCACCTCCCTGGGCAGCCTGGGCCAACATGTAACAACCCTTTTAGGAAAGAAATTTCTCCTTATAGCTACTCTAAACCTCCCCTGCTTCAACTTGAAGCCATTTCCTGTTGTCCTCTCACTGGTAACCTTAAAGACCTACCCCATCTCACTACAAAACATGTGATCTGATTTTTAGTTAGTGGAAGAAAATTACTCCTAAACTCAGGGCACTTCTTACATATTATTTGGGGCAATTCCTTTTTCCCCACATCCATGAGAAAGAAGCTGAGGATATCCTCAGCTTTCCAATAAATTCCCAATATCCTCAGATACTGGGAATTTACCAATATTGCGAGATTCAGGGCAAAACTACACTGCTCCCATTCAACTTAGCTGCCCTCTAAATTTGCCTACTTGCATATTCCACATCACAGTGCTCAAGATGATATAACTACCCAAAATTTCACAGGCATCAGGATGTAGATGCACACTGCAGCCAAACAGAATTCCCCATACTGAAATGAACACATCCTGCATGGGGCTGGAGGATGCCTTGGTGGCTTGTGCCTGCTGCTCCTCCAGCTTTCACCCAAAGCATCCTCACTCAGGAGCCTCCTGTGCATGACCTGCCTCTGCTCTGCACACAGGGGTACCAGCAGAAGTTTACCCCCGAAACAGGAAAAAACCCTAAGAATTAGGTTGCTAGCTTTTAACTGTGGGGAGCAGGTATAAAAGCTGGGGGCTTACTATGACTTGAAACACTCATTTTCCTAACCCTGCAACTGCATACTCTCAGCTGCCTCTGCAGCACTGATTAACTTGTGTCAAGTGCAGAGGGGGAAAAAATATGTTTGAAACTCAAACAAGTCTCTAAAAAAAAATAATCAAGACATGAATTCCAAGCACTGTACCATAACAAGTTTCTGTATTTTGAGACTTAAAGAGCCTTGTTTCAGGGTCTGTTTGTTGATTTTTCTTAAATGACATTGATTTTTATCTGCCAGAGGTCAAAAAACAACAACTCAATTACTGTTTTAATATCAACTCTTTGTACACTGAAGAGCTGCAGTAAGCTTAACTTCTAGTGTCAAATGCATGCTCTTCTAACCTTCTGCCAACTCCTTTCACACCCATTCCAACTCCATGCCCTCACCCATGGGGCAGCAACAGCCTAAAGGACATTTCCAATCAACTGTCCAAAATTTATCCTAGAAGATGACCAAAGTACCACAATTCATTGCATACAACCTCAGCTGTGATAAAAGCACTGGGCATTCTATGCACTTAGCAAGTCTGCCAGTATTGCATATGGGACCACAATAAGGATTGGTGTGCTTTGACACAAGGGACCACTGTTATTTCTGAGGAAATGACTTTGCAACTCAGAGAATCTCTTGGAGGAAGTACTAGTACTATACATCTTTCTGAACACCACCAAAAAACATCCACTATTCAATTGTTTGCTATTTCAAATGTCTGTGCTGTCCTTAAGTAAACAGCAGCACTGAAACTGATTTCTTCCATGTGGAGTAATTTGGAAAGAAGTAAGACAGTTTGCCAGTAGCTTTCATAGCTATTTTGTGCCAGTGGGGGACTGGAGATCTTTCACAGCTGTCCATCTCCTGCTCCTCTTACAGCCCTACTTCCCCTCTAACACATGCTGCCTTTTAGACTATGCACATCAGTTACTGCCCCACCATACACATTTGTTTCTTTCACAGAGTCATTAAGGTAGAAAGAGATCTCCAAGATCAAGTCCAACCATACCTATCACTCCCATGCCGCTAAACCATGGCCCTAAGTACCACATCTAGATGGTTTTTAAACCCCTCCAGGGATTGGCAACCTGGGCCAATGACTAACAACTCTTTCAGTGAAAAAATTTTCTCTAACATCCAATCCAAACCTCCCCTGGTGCAACTTGAGGCCATTTCCTCTTGTCCTCTCACCATTAACCTGGGAGAAGAAACCCATCTCTCTCCAGCCTCCTTTCAGATTACTTACAAAGCCAAGAACATAACCAGCAGCATTGCAGGAGCTCTGGAAGGGGGCAGCTTGTTCTCAGCTATGCTCTAGGACAGTGCAGCAGCACTCAGAGCTTCTGTAGGTCTCACCTGGGTTGTGGGTAATGTCAAACTTGTCCCCCTAATAGCCACACCACTTATCTCAATCCAAAATTCAAGTCCTCTCTTATTTCCATTCCTACCACACAGCTTATGGGTAAACTCAATTTTTCCATGAAATCAATTGGTTCTTTCCCTAACCCAAATTTTCTCTCCACTTCTGTTTGATCATGAGCTCTTTCAAGCAAGGATATTACGTATTAGTCTCTCATAAATCATAATACTGTAATTAAGTCTAATCCTATGTTCCTTCTCACCCAGGCTGTACTCAGTGTGTGAGGAGAACTCCTGCAACAAACCAACCCCCTACAAGGCTAATTACTTGTTGCATTCCCATAAGGGCACTTTCTGGAGAGCTTTGTTTCATTGTTTATTTAATAACAGCACTACTGTTAGAATGTTTGAAAGGAGCATCAAAATAACTTAGTTATAAATGGCAGAGCTGGAGCATTGTCTAATTGCTAATGTGAGTGGATAATTACAGAGGATTTATGCTTTGATAGAGGTATTGAATTGCAAGGTATGCAAGATACAGAGTTGTATTTCTATGTCTACATCTCTGCTTATGTGGCATTTCTTGTAAGATCAAGGGAGGCATTTAATAATTCATAATAGAGCTTATGCTTGAAGTTATCACAAAAAGAAAGTGTATAGTTGAAAGGTGTATACTAGCATACATTCAAAGTAGCTGCAGGATTCAGACATTAAGACGACAACCAAGACAAGATGTTTCTGAAAATGCTAATCCTACACAGTAATTAAAAACAAATTAAGAAACACAATCAAAACTGTCACATTTCCTTGCTACTGTCAGTCCAGAGGATAAAATATCTAGGTTATAAAACACGCAAGTACTGTGGCCCACAGGAAATCTTCCCTTCCCTCTTCTAGATATTATTTGATTCTCTAGGTATCAGAATTGAGTAATTCTAGTTCTGCCACTCTCCATTTCTCCAGGCATTTTATTCTTCCATAACTAACTGCATTTTGTCAGATGCCCTAAGAAAGAAAAACTTGCTGTTACAGAGCATACACTGTTTCTTAACCATAGCTTACATTTTCAGATAGGAGAAGAGCAAAAACAAAAGTGCACTGATGAAAATACATTGGTGTGTTGCAAGCATCAGTCACTTTATCTTAGTAGCATTCCCAAGGCCACCAAGACACATTGTAGCCCTCATTGTATTTCAAATATTTTTATTTATGCTGTTCCATTAGCCCTTTCTACTTAATCTTGTCTCTTAAAGTGTGACTGACTCATTTTATATGTGCAGCCTACTTTCCAGAAGACAACACACACACAAAAACCCAGGGAAGGAGCCTGAACAAAACTGTGATATTCCTTTCAAGTAAGAAACTTCTGGCAAATGCTTCCATCCGTTAAAAGAAGCTGTTCAAGAAAAATACAATGTTCAGCTCAAGAAAACTAATCCAAAAAACTCTGCAAGGTACTTTTTTGCTGCCAACTAGAAGCCTCAGCAGCCCTTGTCATCTACAGCCATATATTATTACCCAGCAGGCAGCTCCTGCTGCACGCTCCATTTATTATGTTCCATGAGGTTTCTCCCTGCTATGGGACACAATTGTGTTTATGGAGGTGAGACAGGAATGCAGCTCCTGATGGTGACTAACAGGCTGATGTCAAACTTTCCAACAGCTCTTATCTTTAGTTCTCCCCTCCTCCCTCATTGTACCAATAGGTGATGAATAGCAACTCTAAATCCCCAGCATGCATCATTTTCAGCCAGAATATTGGGGAAGGTGGTCTCAAGGTTCAGACACTGGGCTAGGACAAATATAGACATCTGGATCCATTGCCTAGCTCTGCCACAAAGCTTTTGGGACATAAAGCTTCCAACTGTGTAGAAGCTAAAACATACTAAAAGCTCAAAAATGGGGGGAAAAAACCACATTATTAGCACGGTTCAGTAATCCAGTGCCAAATACATGTTGAAATAACAAGAAACTACCCATGCATGTATATTCCTTTTCCCAAACATTTCCTTTTCTGTACTACTTTGCAAGACTATTGCTTTACACACACTAAAAAGCATTCTTTTTAAAGTGAAGCGGGGCAGGAGTGGAAACTCAGATTACACATCAGCAGTGCCTCAGAGCAGCAGCCAAATCCAGAATAACCCAAAGCCAAGCAGTAAAAAGAGCAGGGAATTGCTTGGACTCTCATTACCTCAAGTATCCAAAGTCCTGCAGTAGCCAATGGAGAATGCTGAGCTCTAAAACCCTCCCCCTACACCATTATCCAGTGATGCCCCTCTCTACTTGGGAAACATCCTCCTGGGGAACAGGGTGTTATGGGATCCACAGCCTAGAATATCCTCCTGGAGACAGGTGGTTATGGGATCCACAGCCTAGAACATCCTCCCAGAGACAGGCAATTACCCTTCTTCCAAAAACTGAGCACAACTGCTCTCTTCTAAATCATGGATACAGGAGGAAGAATTTGGAGCAGCCCTGTCTGACTTCCCTGTCCCTGCCACCGTTCCACCACCCAAGACACAGAAGAGAGGTACAGTTTCCTCTTCTAAGAGGGATCAAATCTGAAACCAGAGCCCTCACACTCACACCCAACAGCCATCCAAAGTAAAGAAACAGTTCAGAGACAATGACAGAAGCACAGGGTTTCTTCCAGCTCAAAGAAGTGCCCCAACTTTCTGGGTCTCATTTATAGAATGTTCCAGCAATTCTCAAACAGTTTTTGTAGAGGGAGGTATGGAAAGGCATTCCTGCCTTTGCGTAGCACCACTCAGCACGCTCTATCTCCTAAACAAGGAGGTTAGGACCTCCTAAACTGGACAAGAGGAAGGTTTCCGCATTCAAGTTATAGGAGATATTATCCTGATCCTACGCTTGAGGTGAAGAGTTCAGCTGCATCTTTTTTCTGGGCAAACTGAGCACAAGGGTGGTGGAACACTGGCCCAGGTTGCCCAGGGAGGTGGTTGAGTTCCCTTCCCTGGAGGCATTGCAGGTGAGGCTTGCCAGGGCTCTGGGCAAGCTGCTCTAGTTGGGGATGTACCTGGCCACTGCAGGGGGGTTGCACTAGATGAGCTCCAGAGCTCCCTTCCAACCCAAACCATTCTAGGATTCTATGTGAAAATTTCTGCACTAGTAAGTGAGCGAAACATTCTAGAATGCATGAAACAGCCTTTGCTTGGAATCTCC
Organism: Bucco capensis; assembly: GCA_013396975.1. Taxonomy (NCBI): domain Eukaryota; kingdom Metazoa; phylum Chordata; class Aves; order Piciformes; family Bucconidae; genus Bucco; species Bucco capensis. Next base: position 90,356 of record VWZO01012999.1, read on the forward strand.
CTCAAAACCAATCTGTTGAGCTGGTTCAACTCCTCAAGGAGTAAGAGCTGCTGATGTGACAGACCTCCCCCACTCCATGAGATGCTGTGCACTTTATCTTATTTATAGAATAGCCTCACTCAGGCTTTGTTTAAGAAACAATTAGCCTTTGACAGCTTAAAGTAAACAAGACTCCCTGCTGCAGTCACTAGACCTGAGCTGGATTTGAAGTTCTTGCAATTGCATGAGACTACCTAATGGACTCAACAGTGTAAGCAACAAGTTAGTTTGCCCAGCACCTTTCCAAGCAGCACCCTGAGCAGCAATAAAACAAAGACCTGCAGCAGTCAAATGAAGCAAGCAATTGGTTCTACTCCTACCCTGCTTTGTCCTCACCCACGGGAGGCACCTCTGAAAGGCAAGGCCACCTCTTGTCAGCTGTTTGTGAGCAGAATGCAGGAGATGCAGGAGTTTAGCAATGGCTGCACACCAAACGTGCAGCTCGGGCAAACATTTTGCCTGAACATACAGCTGGGGTTTTTCTGCCTCTGTGTTGCTGCAACTGGTCCAAAGGCAATCACTGCAAGAGCTGGCACAGATATAACATGACTTGACATCACAACTTTAAATTCCTGTCCAAGCTCTTGCACCACCAGCAGAAGGGTCAGCATTCCCATTTAGTACACTGGAGAGTTTTCCACTGGGGACTTACCTTCTTCAAGGCCTTCAGCTCCTCAACTACAGCCTCCTACCTCTGCAGCTGCCTTTACCATGCCAAGGAGCAGGGCACAAAAAAGCTATACTGAAAAGCTAACAACTACATCAAGCATTCTTGAGCTGCTAGCCGGCTTCTGAAAAAGAGACACAGACAAGTATCCCATCGCATCCCAGCTAGTTTTCTTGAGCTCAATTAGGTGGCAAAAAAAAGAGAGCCTGGATAGTCTGTTAGTTAGGGTGTTAGCTTAAGATCACTTAATTCTTCTGCTGAAGAGCTCCCATGTATCTTTGGTAAGCTTTTACAGATGGGAAGCCAAGTTCAAACTGGGGGTAAATGCCTAGCCCTAAACTGCAAGGGATGAGGAGAGGATCAGCAGTCCAAAGAGCGTGACAGGGAAATGCCAGCAACACATTCAAGTGGCATGGAATTGTACAAGCACCAGTCACAACAGAAACCTCAGTCACAGCAGACAACTAGCAGTGCAGCAATGAGACAGAATTAACAAAACCAAATGACAAATTATGCCAACAAAAAGAAGAAATGCTGGGGTTACAAAAATGAGAACTAATATCCAGTGATTAACAGCTGCAGAAAGCAAACTGTCAGCCAGGATTTAAAATGACAAGAGTCAGCGAAACAAAAGGAGATGTGAGACTAAATAGAGAGTGTTCACAGAGAGAAGGCATAAAATCAGCACACAGAGGAACAAACCAGGGAAAACACTTCGTTAACAGATGAAATGAGCAAACAGCAAGAATAGGAAGTAATAATAAGATAAAACCAATATAAAAGATGACCTTGAAAAGCAGCTCTTTTCCAGTTAAAGCACCACACCAAGTAACTGAGACTTCATTGTTTGCATTTTAATACTGCCCTTACTTCACCCTACAGTCCTCCACTGAAGAGATTTCAGGACACAGGGAGCCTAATACAACATAGAGGAATGAGATCCAGGCACACATTAATTAGCAGAGGACCAGCCCTAGCAAGTTGAACTGTTATTCTGAAGGTACTGCTAATGTTTAAGAAGCAAATGACACTGACGTTTATCTGGAGTTTGAGCTGCCTTGGCAAGTGGATCACTGCAATTCATACAGTGCAGAAGTTTCCATTAAGAAAGGTTTAAGGACATGCTTACTATAGGCACGCCACAAAGTCAGTAGAATTCCTGCAGCTCCTCCTATGAGCATCAGAGGCAACCACCACACTCTTGGGACATATCACTACAACCAAACTACATGGTGGTTTCAAGAACGATAGCAACATATTCCTGTTGTCACTCACTGTGGGTTTTTGTCCTGGATTCCTAAAAGGTGATTTAAATTGGTCAAGTTAATAGAAAACTCAAGCAAGCAGTAGCTCACTACTGTGGCCACAGCTAAATTACATCTTTTCACCTTGCAAGGAGAAAGAAGAGCTCATGACAAAAACATCCCCATGAAGTATCTGATCATAAATATCTGATCATGAACAACCACAAGTAAGACTTCAGGCAAACACAAAATATAAGTAAAGGGATGCACGTTTATGATGATGAGCAAGAAAGGAAAGCTTTTGTCCTTCACATCTTGGGCAAAAATTCTCAGACGTGCAATAATATAAAGCCTCCAACCCCACCTCCCCACAAAAAAAAACCCCACCAAAACCAAATAAGCTACCTATAAATAATGGCTCTATTACCGCATTTGGGTACAGTACAGGGCTAGTTCAGCAGAGCGAGCTCTGGCAAACGCCAGGTATTCCGGTCTAGGCTGGCTCGGAGCTGCAGAGCGCCGAGCGCGGCCAGCCCCACGCGGAGCCACCGCTCGGGCCCCGCTGCCCTGGGCCTGTGCCCCTCACAACTTCTCTCCTTCCTCCTTTCTCCCTCCTTCAGCACTTCCGACTTGCCCCTCGCGCTCTCCGCCGGGGTGGCGGCAGGGCAATACCGGCAGCTTCCTGCGCTGCAGCCGGTGTTGCCCTAGACCGGCACGGCCCCGGCGCTGCCCGCGGCTCGCCACCCCACAACCGGCCCGGCCTGGCCGCCACTGCCCCCCTCACACACACACAGAGCCACACGCAGCCTCTTCCCCCGCGGCCCCTCGCTCACCCCAGCGTGCTGATGAAGCCGTTGACAGAGCCCTCGGCGTACAGGGACACGATGTCCCCGATGTACAGAAAGCTGGACATTTTCTCAGACATTTTGGCTCATTTTCAGTTGGATTTCGGACTCCTGCCCTTCAAAAATAAATATATTAAAATAAAACTGATCCGAGAGCAGACCGAGAAGGCGGCAAGACGCGGGCTGAGGGCGGGCCGGGCGCTCACCGCGGCCCTTGTGGCGCTGCCCGGCGGCGAGCGCGGGCTAACATGAGCGCGGTGCCGCTGCCCTCCGCGGACCGACACGGCTCAGCGCTCCACGGCCCGGCCGCCGCACCGCCTCCTGTGCCTCCGCCTCCCGAGCCCGCTCCGCCCCACACCACAGCCGCGGCCAGCGTCGGGCCACTCTGCCGATGCCTCGGCCAGCTGTGGCCACTCGCCAGGTGGGAGAGCTGCTCCAAACGCAAAACTCCCTCAGAAATGATTCGCTGTGGTCCGGGGCTAAGCTGCTGCCCTCGGTTAGCTTCTTGGGGCTGTCACCTGAGGGGAGGCAGCAGGACAGAGGCACAGAGCAGAAAGGCTGAAGAGGTTGGTGGGAGGGTGCTACCTCCTCTACCAAAAGGTCACAGTCACGATAGGCTTAGTTCAGTCACCAGCCCCGTCTCACCCTCTACAACGGTCTTAGAAACTTTAGGAAGCACAAATTGGAGTTGTTTAGCTTGGAGAAGAGAAGGCTCCAGGAAGACCTGATTGCAGCCTATCAGTACCTAAAGGAGCCTATCAGAAAGATGGAGACAGGCTATTTAGCAAGGCCTTCTGGGACAGGACAAGGAGTGATGGCTTTAAACTAAAGGAGGGGAGACACAGACTGGATAGAAGGAGGAAATCTCCCATAATTAGGGTGGTGAGATACTGGCTCAGGTTGCCCCAAGAGGTGTTGGATGCCCCATCCCTGGAACCACTCCAGGTCAGCTTCTTTGGGGCTCTGAACAAACTGGTCTAGTTACAGGTGTCCTGCTCCCTGCACAGGAGCTGGACTAAGTGACCTCTAAAGGTCCCTTCCAACCCAAACCATTCTATGTTTCCCCTTTTATTTTTAATATATCAGAAGGTAAGCATGCAGCCATCCTATACAGAGATTCCCAGAACACACATTTCCCTAAGAAAATTGTCACCAATGTAACAACACCAAGAAAAAATAAACCCACTCTCAAACTAGAGAGCACTATAGAAGACTGTCCTGCCAAGGAAAGAGGGGACACTATAGCCTCCCCAAGCTCCCCAGAGCAGGGGGGGATTGCAGCACACTGGAAGAGAGTCCTGCAGCCACAGAGACCCTAACTAGGGCTGCACAGGCTGCAGTCAGCACCTCAGTGGCCAAAGGGGCTGAGGTGGGGGCTCTGCAAATCCTCACTGCTTGAGCTCCCTGCCCAAAAAGCCATATATCCATCAGTAGGTTAAAGTACTCAGTTCAAAGGAAAGGCTGTCAACAGTGTGGGATCCTTATTTTTAAAAACACTCTGCATTCTGGAAACAAAAATGTGATTTTCACCAGTGTTAAGAATCAAAGAGTATCTACTTTTTCTGGTCTTCCCCTCTGTTTTACCTCCCTGAGACAGCTCTCCTCACTACAGGCAAACTCAGCAGTTAGGACTGCTTACCCAGTCTATTTTTCCAGCAGAAAAAAAAAACAACAACCAAACAAAAAAACCCAACAAAACCAACTTCCACAGGTCTAACAGCCTGATCAAACACTAACTCTCAAATGATAAGAATACAAACCTGGCTGCAGGAAATGTGCAGACTGCTGGAGATGAGTAATAAGCTGAGGGTTTTACACTTGCATTTCATTTCCCACAACTACAGTTTCCAGCTTTATCTCACTTCTTCCAAGCATAAATTCTTGACATCACAAATGCTGAGTCTTCAAAGTAAAAAAAAAAAGCTTTACTATCTAGATGTACAGAAAAAAAAACCTGTTATACCATTCCAGACCTCCCTCTTTTGCCCTTTTATAGTTAATATTTTGGGTTTGTCTGGTTTTTGTACCCACCAGGACACAAAGACATCACCAAAGATCTGCACTTGCATTCTGCTCATGTACACAGGTTTAACATCTTGATACTTTACCAAATTCTTTCAAATTCAGTCTCCTGGAGTAATCACTATAGTTAAAACATTCCTGTACCAGAAGTATAAAGAGAACAGGTGCCAGAGCCCTTGTTCTGGAACCAACCCCTCTACAGGAAAAACAAAGATCAGGTGTTTCAAACTGCCCAAAACACACATTAAATACCAAAGTTGGACCAAACTAAAACATACCAGAACTAGAAACTGAAAGTCAGAGCAGCACAAGGCACTGAAGGAGGAGAGAAGCTAAGGCTCTCTTCACACATGTGGACTAAGAGCAAAGCACTGACCCAGAGTCCCTCTCAGAAGCCACCCCACAGAGGGCTCAGCTATTTTATTTGATAAAAACACTGTTTTTGCACAGTTGGAACCTGGGGCTGAGCAGCAAAGGCTTTCCAATGCATTGACAATAACCTTTGCCTACCACCTGACCCTGTTTAGCTCAGCTGTTTCATACCAGGCTTTAATGGCCTAATTAAGCTACTTGAGCCAGGGAAGGTTTTATGTTTCCCAGCAGTAAATTAGATCCTGACATGGATCCTCAGACCCATGGGAGTTTTCCTGAGGATGGACTTCCAAACTTGGTTGAGCAGTAAGTTTGCCTGTCCTCTGTATGCCTGGGGTGGGGGGGGAAGAAATCCACATTTGGAACCATATCCCCATTTGGGAACATTTACAGTCAGAAAGGTTCAACTCTGTTGCCTAAACATTGGTTATTGGAGCCCACAATACAGAAAAAACATGGATCTGTTGGAGCAGGTCNAGTCCTTTGATAGCAGAGACATCCCTGTAAGGTTGTCAGCTGGCAAGCAGGGCTGCAATGCCTTTGAGAGCTCTGCCTCTGTGTGGGCAACTGAAAGGGGCCTTCCAGTTTTGGCATCACCAGAAGGTTAATTCAGGTCACTTTAGAAACTCTTGAGCATTTGCTTGCTGTGGCAAAGCTTGAACTAACAGAAGTCCTCTGCTTGCAGCCATCTTTGCCCCTTCCATGGAAAAATCAAGGCACAGGCTATATTCTCCTTCATTTCTAGGCTTGTTCATCCTGGCTTAGGCTGGAGTGTGCTAGAAGCTGAAAGCTGTTACCTCATAGCTCTCTAGAGAGATATGGGAGATGAACTGCAAAGCTCAATCCAGTGCTGAGCAGTGGTGGCTATGAACTAGAGGAAACCAGCACTTCTGTGTGCAGGCACTCAAGTGTTTCAGCAAATGCTTCATTTCAAACCTGTCTCATTGAAATAATCACACTGAAAATAAGCAAGCCCTTACCCATTTTTGTAGAGCAAGTCTTCAGTTGGTGCCCTTGCTGATCCTCTCCTTGCACACAGGAAACTCAAGCAGTGATGAATGCTCCTCTAGCATTTTTTAACAAGCACTAACTCTCTTCTATTAAAAATCATGACTGTGCCTCTCAAGTATAGTTTCATCAAGATAGTATCTGGAAAAATTTAATTAAAATGAAGGATTTTGCCATAACAAGTCTGCATAGAGAAAAATAAAGCATGGTCTGAGATAGTAAGAGAATATTACTTCCTTTAGCTGGAGCAGAACTAAACCAAATTGGTTGAGAAATATGGATCTTCTCACTGCAGTTTGTAACCTTGCAGTTAGCTGCAGGGGGAAGGTGAGGCTGCTTAGTCAATAACTGGAATATGTTTTTCATCAGTTATCTCTGGTAATCTTTCATTCCAAGGCTAGGAATAGAGGCTTTGCCATGAAACAGGACCCAGATGCAGAAATCATCAGCTAGTGCTGGCAGGCTGCCCCAGAGCACCTATGTAGAAGTGTAAAAGTCTGTTTTATTCAACTCACATTCTTTCTAAAAGTAATAGACTAGAAACGAATTTCTAGTGATATTTGCAGTGCTTTTCTAAAATCAGATCTCTAGATAGAAAGTACTTAGCAGGATTTTAGTAGAGGGAAATTTTACCATGATCTCTGTGTCCCAGCTTTTAATGTTCATTCCAGTGCTGAAGCATAGAAGAGAAGCAGTTTCTGCCCAGAGAGGTCAATAAAAACACCCCATTGCAACCCTGAGCATCCCCTTTAGATGTGAAAATACACAAACAGCAGAATGACCTTAGATTCAAAACAAGTCACCAACTAAACAGGCTGAGCTCTTTGGATTCTTGCTCCTTTTCCACCCCTTGCTCCCTAGGAAGAGGTCTGAATTTCCTGCTCTTCTTGTCTAAACAGGGGAAGCTCCTGACAGAAGTTGAATTTTTTTTAGGGATTTGAAAACTGTCTGCTTGAAAGACTTTAATCCTACACCTACACAACCTACCTCTTGTATGAAGTTACAGATATCTAGGCCACTTGAGCAAAAGCAAAGCAGAGCAGTGAGGAGCTTATACAACAGGCAGCATTGATGTTTGTTTTCCTGAAAGCAGAGGACAGTGCTCTCCAGCTGCAGGGGAAAAGGGGGAAGAGAAGAATGCCTTCAACTGTTTTAATACAATAGATATAGATGGGACCAGGCCAAAACTCAGGCACTGAGAGATTTAGCATGGAAGTATATGAAAGTTTGGACCCAAAGCCTTGAGTTTGTTTCTCATTTTCTAACAGAAAAGAACAAAAATATCAATCAGACCATTCCAGACATTTTGATGTCTAAAACCCATCTGTAGCTGGAATACTTTTCATACACTTAGCTCAAACAATGCCCAATGAACAGCTTACCTGAGGAAGGTCTGCCTTGTAAGGGCACCTAATCAAGCTTCCCACACAAGCTGGAGACACCCATTACCTTCTAGATATTAACATTTGAAACAGCCTAGCTCTTCCTTGAGCACAAGAGCATTTCTGAACACTTGGATGTATAAAAGAGAGCATTTCTTGGCCTAGATGTCAGCTCAGAGGATGCCAGAACAGCTTCTTTTGACAATACCCTCACACAAGAACTGATTTATTGCTGGCAGTGCTTTGTTTTAGTTTGCCTATAGCAAACAGCAAAGTACTAGATGATTTCTTGATAGATAGCTAGCTGTGGGGACTCTTTTTGCCTTTTTTTTCTCCTTGTGGGAGTTAACTCTTTACTAATATTGTTTCAAACAATATGTTGGTATTGGTGCCATATGGAGAAAAGTCTGACAGAGATAGATGTGATTTAGTAAGAGCAGAAAACAGGAGAGCAGTGAATCATGCCAAACAGGGCCATTCTTTGAGAAGGAGAACACCAGAATATAGAGCATTCAGTGCTGGTCTACCCACCTTATTCAACCTGGAAAATCTGGATCAATTCCTAACACCTAAAGGATTTTCTACTGGGAAAGTGTGGGTTTCACTAGGGCATGGTGCAGGCTTTGCATCCTCCCTCTCCAGGCACACTTGGTGAGCATGCATGGGCTGGAGCTGCCTGCCCTGCTCTTTGCTACAGCTGAATTTCCAAGTCAAGTATTTTAAAGAATCCCTGCTTTGCTGTAACAATCTCTTGAAAGAACAACTGAGAATTAATTACTCCACTAAAAGGAGTTTAGATGAAAGAGGAAGCCTGGATGCCCTTCAAACTGTGCCACTCCACACCAGCTATGTAAATAAACTTGTGAGAGCAGCTCTGAGCCATTCCAGTGAAGATAATTTTTCCCTTGCAACACATTCAAGCCCTCTCAAATAAGTTTCCAACTGTTTAACAAGCAAAGTTGTTCATTCAAAGAGGCAAATATGAAAACTCCACCAAAACAGCAAGCACAATGTCCCTTTCTTTGCAAACTTGTCTCTAGAAAGGATGCTTTATTTAGAGGACTCAGGAAGTTGAAGTGTTGCTTTCTATCAGCTCCCAACCACAGAGCAAGCATCAGGAAGCACACAAAAAATGGACTTACTATTCCTAGGTGGAACAAGTGCCAACAGTTACACCAACCTTGCTTTCAACCTTGCATAAGTCCCTGCCAGCCCCCACAGACTTGGTAATCAGGCAGTGTTCTCCTGGGGTTTCTTTTCTGCTTGGCTGCCTCAAAATGAAGCCTCTCCCTACAAAACAAAGAGAGAAACATCCCTTGCTTCAATTTGCTCTTTTGCTGACTGTCAGGAGACTTCAGGAGGTTCAAACCTGAAAAAGCAGGGTGTCAAGGGTTAGGGCTGGGTCAACCACCAACCCAGGGGCAGATAGTATCTATTATTCCCCTTTTCTCTCACTCCAGAGAGGAAAGAAGAAAATAGCAGAGAGAAAGACTTGGGAATTAGAAGTGAAGCTTAAACTACTTTAAAGAAAACAACAAGAAAATTAAGAGTATATACACATACACACACACACACACACAAAACCAATGCCAAAACCAAACCCACCTTGATAACAACAACCTCACCACTGATGCTGTAGCAGGAGAACTCAGACACAGGAGGCTGGATCCTGGAACTCAGGAACTCTTGAATTGAGATGGAAAGCAGAACAGGGACAGTGTTGTAGGAACAGAGCTGGGCTACTGAGGTTCACAAGCTCAGAGTGCTCAGCCTGCAGGGATTGAAGGCAGAACAGAGAGAGCCCTGAGGAACACAGCCAGGCTCCGGATCTTCACAAGGCTCAGGTGCTCAATCTTCTAGCCCAGGTGGAGACGCAGCCCTCTCCTTATATATACACTAATTGTTAATTAGCTGCTAATTAGGTAATTAAGCACCTGTTTGCTTGGTCTTAGGCCTCATGCAAGGGACCCCAAGGCCCACGCTCGATATCAAAGCCTCAAGGATATCAGCTCTATGGCATGGAATAACTTCTTTTGACTCAAACTAGGGCACAGGGAAAAAAGTGGATCATCTTAACTGGCCTCCTATTCAGTCCTACCCAGCCCACTCCTACCCATGACCCATGCAACAGAAGAACCAGTAAAGCTGTAGAGTTTGGTGACTAATTACACAGCAAGTGTGTTTGGAGTCCTGTCATTAACAACCCTGTCACCAGCTGCCCACCAGCAGTGCTTACAGTCTGGATACATCAGAGTTAGCATACAGTAATCCCTGAAAATAATTAACTCTATCTGAAATCATATGAGCAATGATGAACATTTGAATTGATCTCTTTCACTGAAACTCAGTATCTTCAACTTTGGATTAAATAAAAAAATCAAATCAAAAAAGTTCTGCAAACTTGACCACAATAAAGAAGAACAGCTCTAGCAAAGAAGCCTGAAAATGGAGTTATATCACAGAACCACAGCATATTAGGGGTTGGAAGGGACCTCTGGAGCTCATCTAGTGCAACCCCCCTGCCAGAGCACCATCACTAGAGCAGCTTGCACAGGATGGGCTCCAGCTGGCTTGGGAATCTCTCCAGACATGGAGACTCCAGCACCTCCCTGGACAGTCTGGACCACTGCTCCACCACCCTCCAAGGAAAGAAGTTCCTCCTGCTGTTCAGCTGGAAGTGCCTGGCTGCTAGTTTGTGCCCATTGCCTCTAGTCCTGTCCCTGGGCACCCCAGAACCAAGCCTGGCCCCAGCCTCCTGCCCCCCACCCTGCAAGGCTTGAGAAGCATTGCTCAGCTCTCCCCTCAGGCTGCTCTGCTCCAGGCTAATATCTGCAAGCTGGATGAAGCAATAATAGTTAGGATATAGCTCAAGTATTAAAGAAGTGAAAAGTATCCATAATTACAGTATAGCTGCAATTTAATTGCAATCATGGAGCTTGAGAAGCATACCTGAGGAATGCCTCCCTGCCTTTCTTAATGTTATCATGGAGACATCAAGGAAGATGTTTCAGACCTGGGGAAGCTTTGCACTTTGGGACTGCTTAAAAAGCCTTGTACTTTTGATGGTTTTTTTCTGATCAAAAGCAAACACAAAAACTGCTCTTTTGGCAGGAAATGTCTCCTTTCACTAGCAAATTAGTCATGATACCCATTAAGGAAAAAAAAGGGCTGTGTTAGTATGGTTTGGGGTTTTTTTTGTTCACATTTAAATTAACAGAGAAGAAAGAAAACTGCAATTAGTTTTGCTCAAACAGCTGTCACCAGATCTATCCTTCCTGGGCCACAGAATCATCAACTCCAACCATAGCTATCACTCCCATGCCACTAAACCATGGCGCTAAGTACCACAGCCAAATGTTTCTTCAACCCCTCCAGGGATGGTGACTCCAGCGCCTCCCTGGGACAAGACTTAACAACCCTTGCAGGGAAAAAATTCCTCCTGACATCCAATACTCTTGTACTTCTCAGCAGCTCTGAGTAGTAGTTAGAAATATGGACTTGCTTAGGAAATAAGATTTTAATATGTAGGCAAAGAAGTGCACTGAAAAAGCAGAATCATTAGCCATCACTTCCATGCTGTCAGTCTGAAGAAGGAAAAGGTAGCAGCACTTATTCTCTTAGTGAAATGGGGTTTTGTTGAAAAGGCATGGAAGACATGCCTATTAACATGGCATCAGCAAAAAAACCTGTTGGAATTAGCTAATAAGAACAAAACTGTGAAGGTCATATGGATGCATTTAGCACCATACATGGCATTGGGGTGCTGGTGGCTGAGAAGCTGGCCATGAGCAGACAGTGCACGCTGGCAGCCCAGAAGCACAATGGCATCCTGGGCTGCAGCAAGAGAAGCGTGGCCAGCAGAGCCAGAGAGGTGATTCTGCCACTGCACCCTGCTCTGCTCACACCTCCTCTGCAATACTGGGTCCAGTTCTGGAGCCCTCAACACAGAAAGGACATGGAGCTGATGGAGCAGGTGCAGAGGAGGCCACGAGAATGCTCAGGGGCTGCAACACCTCTGCTCTGAGGACAGGCTGAGGGAGCTGGGATTGTTCAGCCTGGAGAAGAGAAGGCTTCCCGGGAACTAGTAGTGACCTTCCAGGATCTAAAGGAAACTTCCAAGCAGGCTGCAGAGGGCCTGTTTGCAAAGGCCTGCAGTGAAACGACAAGGGAAAATGGTTTTAAATTGGAGAAGAGTAGATTTAGACTTGATATTAGAAAGAAGTTCCTCCCCACGAGGGTGGTGGAACACTGGACCAGGTTGCCCAGGGAGGTGGTTGAGTTCCCATCCCTGGAGGCATTCCAGGTGAGGCTTGCCAGGGCTCTGGGCAAGCTGCTCTAGTTGGGGATGTCCCTGCCCACTGCAGGGGGATTGGACTAGATGAGCTCCAGAGGTCCCTTCCATCCCAAACCATTCTAGGATTCTAGGATTATCTCTTCAGTGCACTGTAGTAACACTAAACTGCTGGTTAAAAACAGATGGGAAACCCAAGCCAAGCCTGCTATCTGCCATCAGCACAATTAGCACCTGGTTTACAACCATGGCTCCACCACTAGGAACTGCTCTTTTTTTCCAAGAGGCAAGGACAGAAATACACAAACAGAGTCTTTGTCATGCTTCTTGTATACTTGTCATTCATGAGCTGTAAGTGGTAAGAGCATGCTCACAAGACAAAGGAAGAGGGACTGGATGATCTCAGGGCACAGGATTTAAGGTCAGACCTCCATGACAAGGTTGCAAGCTCTGCTTCATCCCTGTCACACATATGGCAGAGAATAAGCGGGAGGTACAGTGCTGGATCAGCCAGGACGGTCAGCACTGTGCTGCCAGGTACACACAGCCCTCCCTTGCATAGAATAAAGAATCACAGCTTACTCTGCACAGAAAGAAAAAACTTGGTGCTTTTCTTCAGATATCAAACTACCTAGAGTGCTGGGGTCAGTTCTGGGCCCCTCAGGCCAAGAAGGAGCCAGAGGCATTGGAATGTGTGCAGAGAAGGGCAAGGAGGCTAGGGAGGGCTCTGGAGCACAAGTGTGCTGAGGAGCAGCTGAGGACACTGGGCTTGGTTAGTGTGGAGAAGAGAAGGCTCAGGGGAGACCTTAGCTCTCTCTGCAACTCCCTGCAAGGAGGTTGCAGTGACATGGGGGTAGGTCTCTTCTCCCAGGTTACCAGGGAGAGGACAAGAGGAAATGGCTTCAAGTTGCACCAGGGGAGGTTTAGATTAGATATAAGGAGAAATTTCTTTAGTGAAAGGGTTGTTAAGTCTTGTCCCAGGCTGCCCAGGGAGGTGCTGGAGTCACCATCCCTGCAAGAGTTGAAGAAACATTTAGCTGTGGTACTCAGGGCCATGGTTTAGTGGCATGGGAGTGCTAGGTATGGTTGGACTTGATGAGCTTAGAGGTCTCTTCCAACCTTTGTGATTCTCTAACAATTGGTACTTGTTCTTCAGAGTGTTGGAGTACCTTGGAGCCTTTGTCAGGGTGCTGGACACTGTGCAAACAGAGCAGGCAGCAACTCAGCCTTTGCACGTGGCCTCTGGAAAGGGCTAAGAAAGAACTGATGCAAAATTGGTGTTCAAGTGCACAGGTTGGTTAGTTGCTGAAATGCAGAAGAATGTTAACCCTTTCCAATGGGCTGGCATTCATCTGGGTGTGGTGCCCACTGATCTAGCTTAGACACACACATGCATGCACACACACAGCTTCATCTGCTGACAAATCTCTTTCCATCATCACACATCAGTTTGCTGGTAGCAAAGCAGACGATTGGTGTGCCCTGACTAAAATTCATGGACTTGCTATAAAATTCCTCTAGTTAGCTCCAGAAAAATACCAGGGTCTGGCAGGTACAACAATATTAATGGCCAAGAGATATCCCCCAAAATGAAAAGCAGGATTCAAATGAAGGGGAACACCCAGCAAATAGAAATCAGCATATGAGTTTCTGATGAAGTTAAAGATTAATAGGAAAGACCATAAAGAAAGGACATGAGGAACCATGCGTGGTTTGTGGTGGATGAGGAGTTAGCTGAGTGTGTATTACAAAAAGCTCAGAGCAAATTAGCTACACCAGTGTGCTCTTGGATGCTCTTGACTAGGAGCAAATCAATTTCATTATTTCCCACTGATGCTTTTAACTACAAGTAGATCCAACTCATTTTTAAACCAGGTATTTTCTGTACTCAAATGGCAAACAAATCCCTGATGAAATGGAGAGATAGCATACCCAGATGATTTGCATCTGGCTACCTGCCCCTCAAGTCACAGAACTAGGCATTGTAACACCACAGCACAAACTCTGCCCAGGCACAGCTAGTAATTGCTGCAAAATGGGCTTGCTAATTTCTTTTTTAGTATCACAACCCAAGGGCTGTTGTGATGCCTGAAGGTCTACAGGCTTCAAACCAGAATAAATTGAGCTCTAGCCTTTCCCACACTAGTGTGTGTTTACTCATCTGGAAGTGTTCTGCTGGGGTTTTCTTTTCCTCCCAAATCTGTGGGCACGAGACCACTTTCACTCCATAGCTGTGGTAAACAGCTATGTTTTTTCTGGTGAGGCCTCACCTGGAATCCTGTGTCCAGTTGTGGGCCCCTCAGCTCCAGAAGGATAGGGAGCTGCTGGAGAGAGTCCAGCACAGGGCCAGNACAAGGAGCAAAGAAGGCCAGAACTGCAGCAATGTCCCCTAAGGCCTCAGTGCCCAGTGGGAAGAGCACTCCTGGCACCAGTGTTTGCAGCCAAGCCCAGCACAGGGCTTTGCTACCAGAGCTGCAGAGCATCCACAGAGCACTCACCTCTGCACTTCCTGCTGAGAGCACTGAGGGCTAAAACAACTCCAAACTTGCACAGAGGAGATGGCAGGCAGGAGAGGCAAGCTGTGACTGCTCTAAAACAAGCTCAGAAATTGCATTTGTGACAGTTCTTTAGGAGAGGGAGGCATTACTAGTCATGGCTTGGATTAGAGACTGGAAAAAAGTGAAGTAAAAAATAATTTGGCTTGTAGCACTTTTTTTTGCAGCATTTATTGCTCAGGATTCAATAAACTTTTTTTTTTTCCCCTATCAGCTGCACATCCTCTACAAGCACTTTGTGGCAAATGAAGCCTCCCATTCCACTGATCTCAGCAGCACTGCATTTGAGGAGCCAGCTTCCAGCCTCTGCCTCAGATTTGCTGCCCAGTCCACCCAAAACCACCTGGCCCTAGAGATGGGAAAAAGACAGAGAGAGAAAGAAATCTCAAACTCTCAGCTAGTTGACAAGGTCCAAGCAATCTGTCCACTCAACAGCTGAGAGTCCTACAGACACATAGAAGAAACCTCTTGGAAAAGTTCAAAAGAATGAAGCAGAGCTCCCTCCTCCTTCCTAGCTCCCAGAAGCTAGTCTGTCACTGACCAGTCCAAAAGTACAGGCTAAGGTGGCTAGAAACAGCAATCTCCTCCAATTTGTGTTTGCCCTGGGGTGAGGTTTTACTCAAACTGCTCCTGCCAGAGTGCTGCCACAGACTGCAGCCAGCTAAATCCTTGGAAGAGCAGGAACATCCTTCCCAGAGCCTCTCAGAGTATGGTCCCAGTACTCAGTAACAGCCGAAGTGGTGCAGGGGTTAAGGGATGACACTACTCTCTTGTCAGGAGAAAAATAAGGAGCAAACAAGCCACTGCACAAAACTCAGGCTGGCCCAGGCCTCAGGTAGGGGTGCAGTTCTATTGTCCAAAATGCTACCAGCAGAGCAACAAAAGGTTCAGAGAAGGGCAACAGTGGTAAAGCAGCTTCCATCAAACCCAAACAAACATCAAACCAACAAGGAGGTTTAGGATTAACCTGAGGAAGAACTTGTTTGCAGTGAGGATGCCAGAGCACTGGCCCAGGCTGCCCAGGAGGCTGTGGAGTCTCCTTGTCTGGAGCCATTGCAGAGCTGCCTGGACACATTGCTGTGTGAGCTGGTCTAGGTGATCCTGCTCTGGCAGGGGGGTTGCACTAGATGATCTTCCTAGGGCCCTTCCAACCCCTGACATACTGGGATACTGTGAAGAGCCCTAAAATCCACAACCAAACCCCACAGCAGCATTCTCCAACAGTCTGCCACAGCAAGACTGCCACGTGGAGAGCTGCCAAGGCCTGAGGTTTGCTCCTCTCTGCTCATGCAACTAGGAGGAGAAAGGCTCCAGACACAGAACATGCTCCTTTGCACAACAGGGAATGCAGCTCCTGAGCTCCTTCACCCAGGAGCTGGAGCATTGCCTAAAAGTTCATCTAGGCTCATAGGAAGAGCAGGAAAATTCACAGAAATAATGCAAAACTTGCTGCAGAGACACCTCATGCAGCTCAGGGATTTGCTGAGTGGCTGCAGGAAGCATCACTGCATAGATGCCTTGTTCTTGCTTCTCTACCTCTGGTTGTTGCTGAGGGAGAGGATACAGAACCAAGTGAATAACCAATCTGAGCTGGTGTCACAATTCTTGCATCTCTGGTACTACTAAAGGAAATGGCTCAACTGTAACTGGTTTTAACCATTTTGGTCTTAAAACCATTTAACTTGCTTAGAAAGGCTAAGTTTACAAAGCACGCTACAAAAAGCTTGGCATGCAGCTTGCAAAGCAAAGTCAGTTGTCATGATCTTAACTTAGCCAGAGAAAATCCAACCACATTAAAAAACACATATATAAACATAGAGAAAGTCTCCCTGCTCCTAGGGGACAGAAAACTCTTTGGGAGTTGTCCTTAGCCTGGGAAAAAGCAGCCGGGCTCTACTGTATGGTTGAACATCTTCATGCAGGGGGATTTAAGCTGCTTTGGAACCTGCATGCCAAATTCTGCTTTCCATAACATCATCTAATCCTATAGGTTTTCAGCTGGGTTGTTTCCTTGCTTCACAAAACAAACAAAAAAACCCCACAAAACAAAACAACCCCAACCCAAAACACCCACACCCACTACACACAACAGATTTTCAGCTGCCTAAGAAATGCTGCCCACAGTAGAGCCTTCTTTGGGCTTCTTGAAGATGGTGTGCTGTTCCATGGGTTGGACCTGAGCAGCCACTGGAAGGTTTCCTCATTGCCTGAATCACAGAATCCCAGGNAACTTGTGGAACACCACAAGTAGGAAATAAAGTGAGGCCTGAAAACACAGGAAGAGGGAAGGAAGAGCTGCCTGCTGAATTTAGGCTGGGTATCCAAGAGGAGGTCTGAAAGCACAGCAATCACCACCAGCATTCCCAGCAAACCTCAGGCATACAACTTTGTGTCACGCTTGAGCTAGAAGCCCAGCCCAATGAATCTCATGCCTTGCTGTTTGAATAAGGAGAACTTGCTGATACCCTGGGCAGGCCAAGTTTGCCTGCCCTGCCTGCTCCTGTGTCCCAGGAACTAGACATGTTGCTCAGCTGGTTCTCTGTGACTAGCTAGGCTTTCTCTTGCCCGTGCAGAGCATGTACACTCAGCCAGGTACATGCAGAGCAGGCACTGCTCTTTTACCTGAGCTGGCAAAACCACACAGAGGCAAGATCAAGAGATTAAAAAGAAAGCTTTTTCAGCATTCTGGCTGAGCTGCTCTGGAAACCCTAGGAACTTGGGAGCAAGGATGTGCAGAGACAGGTCTGGAGCATTTCAAGCAGCTGTTGGCTTTGCCAACTCATCTCCTCCTCCCAGCTGCACCAAGTCAAGAGGGAGGAGATGACATTGTCAAGCCCCCTGTAAAAAAGAGGTGATGGAACAAAGCACAGTGTGGTTACCCTGCTGCAGAGCAGCTCCTCAACAAGCACAGCTCTGGAAAGCCAGTGCTATATACTAAGGGATTTGGGGCTTGCCATGCTAGGGTTGAGGTTTCTGGCTTGGTTAAGGCAGGGTCATTCCCTCACCTGCCAGCAGGTTCTCTTCAAAGCTGTGAGCTGCCCCACTGCTTGCAGAGTAATTTCACCCTGTGAGCAGTGTCTAGATGAGCCATGCTGCACATGGGCATCTGCAGAGCTGTTCTACCTCCAGTTTTCCTCAGGGGATCAGAGAAGCCTGCTTTTGCTTTGGGGTGGCACATGCTGCCAGTCCAGCAGAGCCTGTGGTCCTAGTATGTTCTTCTGTAGCTGTGATCCTGAGAAAACTTGGGCTTCAGCTAGGAAAAGGTGAAGTTTTCTAGGCATACTACAATTTAAATGGGGAACAAAACACCTTGTAACCTTTCTTTAGCTACCTATACTTAGGTGGGGAAAGAGAGCACAAGGACTTCTGTCAAGGCATTTTTAGAAGGTCATTTCTGAGGTTCAAAAACTAACTTATTTTTACAAGGTGTTTTGTTCCCCATTTAAATTGTAGTATGCCTAGAAAACTTCACCTTTTCCTAGCTGAAGCCCAAGTTTTCTCAGGATCACAGCTACAGAAGAACAGACTAGGACCATAGGCTCTGCTGTACCACTGCACTGTTGAACTCTTCCAGTCTCTCTCCATTTTTCCTATGCTTTCTTAGTGTAGTTTTCCATGATCTCATCACTTTTCCTTTTTCCATCCTACATGATCCCTGGAGTTTTCCCCTCTTCAAGCTCCTGGGCTTGCTCCTGCAGCAGATCAAAAGCCCCAAGCTGTCAGTATCCAACCCAGCTGCAGAGCAGAAAAAAGCTGTTTGCCTGTGCTCCAGTACACTGCACAGACCATGAAAGGCCATTTTCCCACTCCAATACAATCAGGAGTCACTGACAAGATGAACACTTCAAGAGAAAAAGCTGACCCATCTCTCCATGCTAACTTCACTCTTTTTCTGCCTTTTTCTAAGTAATCCCAGTTTGGAACCTGCAGTGCAACAAACGTTGCTGGGGAAAAGAAGTGTCCAAGGATAAAACCAGCACAAAGCCTAGAGCAGCTCCTTAAACTCTCAAAACAAAGGTGTTTGGGGTTTTTTTTGTTGTTGTTTACAGGTATTAAATTCCCAAGAAAAAAATATCCATCTCACTTATTTACTTCCCTGAACTGCAATTTTCCTACTGAAAACAGAGCTGATTCATTTCTCTGTGTATCAACTCTTCTTTTCCCTCCTTTCCTAAGAACAGGAGCAATACCAAGGGTTCCAGATGATTTTTTTCACCCATTGTGAGAACCAAAACCTTAGATCTGAAGAGCACCAAGCTCTAAGGACAGATCCATGGTTTCCATCCAAGCCAACTCTGAGAAGCTTTTGGAGGGGAGAGCTTCCACCACCAGTATTTTCCTTTCTTTGGCTCAGGTGACAGCAAAGAAATATTTCCTTTTCCAACTTGGCAAGAGCAATGCCTTACAGGAATTGGGGAGTTGCTCCTGTTTGATCCCAGGACTAGAGTCTTTTGCTGTTCCTGGCAAAATAAGCACTTTATAATGCCTTTGGATTACTCCTACCATAAGCAGAAACTGCTTCCCTGACCCTTCCTCTAGGAGAATCTTGGGCAATCCTCCTCCTGCCTTTGGTTCCTAGGATAATAGCTTTCTTTTGCTTGAAACCACATGGAGCTGGATTTTAAGGTATGACCACCTGGGTTAAGAAAAATGAGGTTTTATGTTGCTCTGGTCACCAAGTAGGATACTAAAAGAGATGAGAATTAAAGTAAAATCATACTTTGAACAGAAATAAAAGCCCTCCATGACACACACCTCCAACATCTGGAGCCACCCCCCTCCAGGCTTGCTGTCAAAACATTCTGAGGGTGGTGAGGACCAAAAAAAGCCCCTTATCAAGCAGGAATTCTGTTAATTGTCACTGAAAGCCTTTCACTAAATCATTTCCTGGCCTCTGACTCCAGCTGGAAGTGTTCTCTGGTAAGAAGGCAGCCACACAATGGCATGGCTCTGCCACTCACTGCCAGACAAATGGAGGAAATGGGAGTCCTATCATAAATCTGTCACTCAGGGACCAAATGGGCAGCAGGAGCTTTGGGTTTTTCTTCCCCTCCCAATTATCACTTGGCAGACACACAGAAGCAGAGTTTGGAGATAAGCTATTTGTATCTCAGGCTTTCCCCCCCACCCCAGTAGTCCAATCCCACAAATTCAACTTCTCACAAAGGCAATGCCAGAGCAGTGAAAGAGGCTGGCCCATCAAGGAGATCAAGAAAGATATTAGGTATAAGGAGAAGGGTCTTTCCTGCAAGGGTTGTCAAGTGTTGTCCCAGGCTGCCCAGGGAGGGGCTGGAGTCACCATCCCTGGAGGGGTTGAAGAAACATTTAGCTGTGGTACTCAGGGCCATGGTTTAGTGGCATGGGAGTGCTAGCTATGGTTGGCCTTGATGAGCTTAGAGGTCTCTTCCAACCTTTGTGAATCTATGAAGGAAGGGATCAGAAGGAGCTCAGGAAATCTGCCTGGAGCCCCGATGAGCTTAAAAGAAGAGTTCTCCTTCAAAACCACAAAACAAACCAACACACAGCCAAGCAAACCCAAGCAGACAGACCAATAATCCTGCCCTACTTTTGAGGTGCTTCCAGGGAAGGAGCTAAAGATCAATGAGATCAAGAAGCATGGAATTCTTTAAGGCAAGCTGATCATTGTTGTTTGGACATGTCCAGGCATACTCAAGACACATGTAGGTAGAAACAAAATAAAAGAAAACACCTGGGAGTTTCAGTAACAGAGGAACCATACCAAACTCCTCTCTCCATACAGTTCAGAGAATCCTAGAATCCTACAATGGTTTGGGTTGGAAGGGACCTCTGGAGCTCATCTAGCCCAACCCCCCTGCAGTGGCCAGGGACATCCCCAACTAGAGCAGCTTGCCCAGAGCCCTGGCAAGCCTCACCTGCAATGCCTCCAGGGATGGCAACTCAACCACCTCCCTGGGCAACCTGGGCCAGTGTTCCACCACCCTCGTGGGGAGGAACTTCTTTCTAATATCCAGTCTAAATCTACTCTTCTCCAATTTAAAACCATTTTCCCTTGTCCTTTCACTGCAGGCCTTTGCAAACAGGCCCTCTGCAGCCTGCTTGGAAGTTCCCTTTAGGTCCTGGAAGGTCACTAGTAGGTCCCCTGAAGCCTTCTCTTCTCCAGGCTGAACAATCCCAGCTCCCTCAGCCTGTCCTCAGAGCAGAGGTGTTCCAGCCCCTGAGCATTCTCATGGCCTCTTCTGGACCTGCTCCATCAGCTCCATGTCCTTTCTGTATTGAGGGCTCCAGAACTGGACACAGTATTCCAGTTGGAGAGACACCATTTGCTCAGCAGCCTGGTGCTCAAATACAGATAAACTAAGCTACTCAACCAGTCCTGGTGAAGTCCACAGGACTTCAGGTTCAGAAGAGAAATGGAGACACCAAGAGGTAAGTGGCAGGGGCTACCCCTTGGGAAAGCCAGGAGGTCTGGAGGCCATCCAGCAATGAGCAAGAGGAGTCTGGGCCAGGGGTAGACAGCAAAGTGTGAGGAAAGACCACAGAGGTGAAAAGAGTCCTTTAAGGCCACTGTTTTGGATGGCAGAGGTTACCAGGCAGGGTCTGGGTACCCAAAGCACAAGAATCCCCCAAAATGCCTTGCTGGTTCCTGCCCAGGGCTGAGGTGTCTGAGGCAGTGTTGAACCCCAGCCCTGCTGGCTCCCAGGCCAGCACCTAGGCACGAGGTCCTGCTGCTGCTGTCACTGTGCCTTCCAAAGGAAACAGCAGTGAAACCTGTTCCCTTGGCAACTTGAGGAGCAGGGACTGTTGCAGGAACAAACATTAGATATGCAAATAAAAGCATCCAGGCACAACAGTCTGCCAAGAATAAAACCAGTGAAAGCAAACAGCCAGATGAATACTTGCAAAAAATAAGAGCCTGAAGTAAGGTGGATAGATCCAGAGCTAGGGGTTTAAAGAGTTGTGTTTCCAGAAGCTCTGAAGCACTGCAAGAAAAGAAACTTCCTACAAAACTTAGCTTGATCTGCCTTTGAAAATGCAGCCCCAGAAAGGCTGCTGCTGGCTCCTGAAGAGCAGTTCCTAAGCTTACCTAAAGGCTTTCTGCATTATTTCATGCCAAATTTCACAGAAGGCAAGAGGCACTTAGGCAAACTAAACTATTTTGGGTTTCTCCCATCTCCCCTAAGTTCAACACCATTTATAGTCTGGGGTCAATCTGCACCCTCCTCTCTGCAAAAGAGCACAGGGTAGGCATGGGGCACAGAAGGCTTTTGGGCCTCCTAAAATCATCGTACACTCAAAACCAGTAGTTAAAAACTCCACCAACTAATTGGTCCAAATTTGTGCTTCTATCCAGAGGAGATCCCTTCCTGAAGAGCTAAGTATGGATAGGATATAGTATATGTATCCTAGGTGCTGTGCAAGATGTGGTGCACTGGGAGCCACTGAAGGAATATGCATGCACAACCCTTTCCCCAGGATACTGGACTCCAGCTCCCTCACTCTCACACAATCATTAAGGTTGGAAGAGACCTCTAAGCTCATCAAGTCCAACCATACCTAGCACTCCCATGCCACTAAACCATGGCCCTAAGGACCACAGCTAAATGTTTCTTCAACCCCTCCAGGGATGGTGACTCCAGCACCTCCCTGGGCAGCTGGGACAAGACCTAACAACCCTTGCAGGGAAGAAATTCCTCCTGATACCTAATCTAAACCTCCCCTGCTGCAACTTGAGGCCATTTCCTCTCATCCTCTCACTGCTAACCCAGGAGAAGAGCCCTACCCCCAGCTCACTGCAACCTCCTTGCAGGGAGCTGTAGAGAGAGCTAAGGTCTCCTCTGAGCCTCCTCTTCTCTTACTGTTAAATTCCCTCCACAGCTGCCTTTTCCCTTGCCCCTCTTTCTTTCTTATTACACTGATAAACCTCAACAAAGACACTTGAACACATACTTCGCAAGGTCTTGGAGGAAATCTCAACCCACGCTAAAACCTGACAAATTGGTTTTTCTTTCATTTCTAGTATCCCTAAACATTTAGGAATTAGATCCAACCTTTTGAAAGGAAGCTGTTAATGCTGTCACCAAACCAAGAAGAGTAGAAGTAGTACTTCTGTTCCTATCATGGGCTCTCTATTTTAAAGGGAAAAGGATTTTTTTAAGTGATGTTCCACTTTCCCCCTTCTTTTGTTGCTGCTTTGCACCAAAGGCATTTGGAAGTGTTTTCTTGAGATTTATTCTGCTCAACAGTTCTGAGAAACAGCCCAGGAGCTTCTGAGGGACACAGAAAACAAGTTTCCTTTTGCAAAAAGAAAGCAAAGAAGGCTTCCAGAACTACCCTTCCACCTTGGTGTGGTGAGCAAACAAAGCTTTGCAGCCTGCCTTTCTCCTCCCAGAACCCAGTCTGCTTCCCAGCCAAAAGTGCCTAACCCTATTGTTAGCCAATTTAGAGGATTTTGGAAGGGAAGAGATCTTAAGGAGGCCTTGAAAATCAGCTTTCAAGTTGGTTTTTTTGAAAACTAGAAGTTGGGTAAAGGACAGAAAGCCCAAGGTGTGCCCCCCACTGAGGGAGAGGAAAGGCCAAAGCAGCCCAGCTCGGCTGCTGGCTGCCCTTCCCCACAGACAAAGCAGGGATCATTAACCAAGGGAGCTGCAGGAAAGGCTGAA
Organism: Bucco capensis; assembly: GCA_013396975.1. Lineage (NCBI taxonomy): Eukaryota > Metazoa > Chordata > Aves > Piciformes > Bucconidae > Bucco > Bucco capensis. Next base: position 113,423 of record VWZO01012999.1, read on the forward strand.
GGAAACCAGCCTCCATTAGCTCCATGGCTCAGGCAGCAATTTGGGTAGTTAATTGCTCAAAGAAAACAAACTGGGAAAGAAAAACATCTGGGAGGAAAAACTGGTAGAGAGATCTCACTCTCCATTTGCTTCCTATCTCCTCTCTGCAACCCAAGAAAGGCACAGGGCTTCCAGCTGTTATTTGTTTGGGTTTGAAAGGGAGCTTTAGGCCTCACTGTGAGCACCCCACAGGAGGGCAAAGAGGCTCATTGCCCCATTTCCAACAGCTGAAATGGCTTAAAGGAGAACAGCTGCACCCCCCACATCCAGTGAGGCTCCCATGGCACTGGGCAATGCTGCCAAATCCTCTGCATCTCTCATTGCTTTCAGGCAGGGCTGAATTCATTCTCCTGAGGAGCAAAATCTTTATCTGGACAGGGGGGAAATGGGATTTTTTTCCCCCTCTTCTTTCCAGCAAAGCAGTTAAGAACCATCTAATAGAAATACAGTGTGATGGCCACAGGATGTGTCTGAGTGGAGGGACAGTGCTAGATTGAACAGAGTGCTTGGAGCCAGGTTTGGGGCTGGTGCCCTGTCCCAAGCTGCACATCACAGTATCACAGAATCCCAGTATGTTAGGGGTTGGAAGGGCCCTGGAAAGATCATCTAGTGCAACCCCCCTGCCACAGCAGGATCACCTAGACCAGCTCACACAGCAATGTGTCCAGGCAGCTCTGCAATGGCTCCAGACAAGGAGACTCCACAGCCTCCTGGGCAGCCTGGGCCAGTGCTCTGGCACCTGAACTGCAAACAAGTTCCTCCTCAGCTTAATACTAAACCTCCTGTGCTCCAACTTGCTCCCATTCCCTCTTGTCCTACCATTGGATGCCATTGAGCAGAGCCTGGCTCTCTCCTCCTCACACTCACCCTTCACATATTTCTAAGCATTGCTGAGGTCTCCTCTCAGTCTCCTCTTGTCCAGGCTGAAGAGACCCAGCTCTCTCAGCCTGTCCTCCTAGGGCACATGCTCCACTCCTTTCATGCTCTTGCTGGCCCTGTGCTGGACTCTCTCCAGCAGCTCCCTATCCTTCTGGAGCTGAGGGGCCCAGAATTGGACAGCTAAGAGCAAGGCTAAAGGGAGCCAATTTCAGTGAGACAAAAAACCCTCAGGAGGTTATTGCAGTAAGTAGTTTGCAACTCTGCTGTAGGAAGGCAGCAACAGCAGCTGAATGCAAAAGCTGAGCCTGGCAGCAGCAGCAAGGACCATAAATGAGGTTGTGTCAGCATGGCCATTGGGAACCTTGTGTTCCTTGTTTGGTGCATAACCCACCCCCTTTTAAACCAAATCCCAGCAGGCTGGAGCTCAGCACATTGCCTTCCAGCCTGCCCCAGGGTTTGTACAAACCTTGGCTCTGCTCAGCCTCCTCCATTTGACCAACAAAAGAGCAGAGGGAAACAAGGAAACTACCCTGCCAGAAGATTCCAGTCAGTAGCTCCATTTGCCAGGGGCAGCTTAGAGGAATATTAGCTGCTAGGATTTCTAAAATCCCTTCTCAAGGGATGACCTATATTTTATTAACAGCTGGAGAAAGATGCAGGTATTTGGAAAGGTTTGCAGAGCTCAGTGAAGGTGTAAAGCCCCAAATCCTGCTTTATGGCCAGTTCTAGCACTGTCCTGACTCCTTTCCAGCAGAGCACAGCATTGGAAACAAACCCTTCCTACAACAGGACAGCTTTATTCAAGTCAATCTAGTGACCTTTTCCTTATGAAAGAGCTACAAGCTTTGAGAAGGCCAAAATGTAATATCATTGCAAGTTTGATCAAAAGATGATCTTTCCTCAAAAAAAAATGGGAAACTGTGAATTAAATCTGTTTTCCTCTCAGTATTTGAAATGGAAAGCAAAAAGATGGCACTGCAGAAAATAGAATCACTGAAGTAAATTCTTTATTATTTTTCAAGTCTCCCTAGGGGAGGGGAAAAAAATTTCTAAGACTAAGAGGGCTTGTCTGAGCAGGAAAGGTTTATCTGCTAGCTCTATAGCTGCAACTATGGAAGTGCCTGAGTCCATTTAACAGCTTCCAGCTCCATTTAAACAGTTTGCAATATCCTAAGCCAAGCTTTAAAGAGGAAAAGAAAGCCATAATTTGAAAGAAAAAATGCTTGAAGCAAAAGAAGTGTTCACAGGCTTAGGTAAAACCAAATTTAATCCTTGGCTTTCATGTTGAAACTTTCCCACATAGCCAATTTCTCAGAGGAAACACAAGGGTCTAGGAGGGAAGTGAGTTGGGAAGTGAGAATGCATAGCCAGTGCAAAGCAGAGGAAGAACTAGAAGCAAATCAACACAAGGTTTAAGCAGCAGCTTTCCCTCAGATCTTGTTTCTTGGTACTTGCCACTCTTTCCTCACTGATTTAAAACAAGAGAAGAAGAAACAAGACCTGAGGCAGCAACTCCAAGACAAAGCCCAGCCTGGTTACAATTCATAAAATGAGGGATTTTTCCATTTCCTTTTGAAGGAAGAAAAGGCATGAAAAGAAATCCAACTGGTTTTCTGACACTCAGCACAGGCACCAAACCCAGGACTTTCTCCCCAGCTGGGATTAAGCCACACCAGATCATTTGAGCCCATGGAATAGGCAAGGGAGGAAGCAACCCCTCAGTGATGACACTGAGCATCCTCCACACCAAAAGCCAGCTGTGCATCCTACTGTAACACAGCCCTACCTCTGGAGAGAGAAAGGAGCTGGTAAAAACAACCCTATTTCATAAGAGTGAGAGAAAACAAACACTGCTTGGAAACTGGATTGTCTTGGGCCCTGAAAAGTGCATTCCCATGCTGCCCATGCTAGTTCTGGCTGGCCTGGTGCACAGGAGTGATCTCAGTTTACACTCACAGGAACATAAAAGGCTCTCTTCTTCCATCCTATGCATTTGTTTCTTTCCCCAGCCCCCAGCTAGCAGGTTTCTCTCTTCCAGAAAGAGGACAACATAGTTATTTCAACAGTCCAAACAAAAACCATCTCCCATATTTTGCATAAGATTCAAGGCATCAGCAGCCAACTTGCAGGCTACTCCAGCACAAGAGTCCTTTCCTGGGGTATAATGGGAGTCCAAAGGAAAAGGGGGAAAGCTCTCTGCCTGAACATCTCAGCAGGAAATGTACTAGCACCAGATTATTGCCAATCCTTCTGAAACTGCCTGGCAAGTTCCTGGGGACTCCAGGCTTGTCAGCACTGCCAGCTTCAGGCATTAAAACAAATAATGACACAGACCTCCTAAGAAAAGCCAAAACCTAAGTTGCCCTTTCTGAGTTTTCTGGGGATGCTGGGAAAACATCTAAATTCCCTTTGCAGCAGAGAAGAAGGCTTGAAGATCAATGTGCCTTCAAAGAGAGCTAAAATTGCCAAGCAATTACTGGATTCCAGCTGCTGGGGCTTCAACAGATATAAACCCCACCCTCACCAAAATAAACCAACACATTAGTCCTGTGGTAGAGGCCATAAAATTCAACCATTCTAGGCTATTTTGGATGTTGTAGGAGACCCTTTCAGGGAAGAAATTTCTCCTTATATCCAATCTAAACCTCCCCTGGTGCAACTTGAGGCCATCTCTCATCCTCTCCCTGTTAACCCAGGAGAGACCTACCCCCAGCTCACTGCAACCTCCTTGCAGGGAGTTGCAGAGAGAGCTAAGGTCTCCCCTGAGCCTCCTCTTCTCCACACTAACCAAGCCCAGTGCCCTCAGCTGCTCCTCAGCACACTTGTGCTCCAGAGCCCTCCCTAGCCTCCTTGCCCTTCTCTGCACACACTCCAATGTCTCTGGTTCCTTCTTGGCCTGAGGGGCCCAGAACTGAACACAGGATTCCAGGTGTGGCCTAACCAGTGCTGAAGACAGGAGGATGATCACTTCTCTGCTCCTACTGGTCCCACCAAAAATGCAAGTGGGTCAGTGCCCCTTGGCTTCCTGAAGTGAGGCAGGTGTTGCACTTCTGGAGGTGGTTTTGACTGCTTTCAGCTCAAAGCAACCAAGTGATCTCAGAGCCTTCCCATCATTTCAGAGCACACTGATGATTCACACATGGTTACATGGCAATATTTACTATACCCTTGGGAGATACATTCATTAGGAGAGATTAGTCAGCTGTCATGCACTCATTCCCCTGCAAAAGAATTATAGTCTCTAAATGAAAGCTCTCCTCCCCAATTTATACCTCTGCCCCACCTCCTACTCTCTTCTCATAGTTTCATAAGCAGTGAATGAGGACATGCCAGGTAGATTTGTAGAGACTACAGAAGAAAGGAACATGGGTCACCCTGACAATGACAAATGGAGGTTTGAGTGGAGCAATTTGTTTCTCAGGGTAACTAAGCACGATCAAAGAAACACAAACTTTTGATTTATTCAGGGCCAATCCCACTTGCAAGGGAAAGGGACTTAGCTGGGAACAGCTTAATCTCTGTCCCAAAGCAGCCAACAACCTCCAGCACAATCACTGAGCTCTGCACATCTCAGTAACATAACTTTGTTTTGTGTTTTTCTCAGTATACTTCCAGTAGGATACACTGTAGGCTCTAGGAAACCAAATCCCTGTGTTTCAGGAGGTACCACACAGGTTCCAGGAAACCAAATCCCTGTGTTTCAGGAGGTACCACACCATTTCTCTCTTTTCCTAGGACTAGTTAGGAGCATTGATTTACATCACCATGTCTTACTCTATCCAAAGCATACTCTACTCAGTGCTGCAATGGAAGAGATCTACCCAGTGAAGCATGGCAAAGGTTGGCAACTACTACAAAGCACACTGCAAACACATCCACAAACAGAAGGAAGAAAATACTTGTGAAAAGGCAAGCAGAGCAAGACCTGATTCCTAGATAGGTGGCCACTGAGTTTGGAGAGGCAAGGCACAGGGAACCATGGTTTGAAGACATCCTGCTGCAAGAGCTGTAACGACAAAGGACTACTTAGAACCCTAGAATGGTTTGGGTTGGAAGGGACCTCTGGA
>VWZO01012999.1:118708-137899 GCA_013396975.1 Bucco capensis
TATCCCCAGCACCCCATAGCTTGGTGTCATCTGCACACTTGCTGCTGGTGCACTCAGTGCTGCTGGCCATAGCGTTTATACAAATATTAAACAGTGCAGGCCCCAGTAGGGAGTCCTGAGGGACACCACTTGGCACTGATCTCCAGCTGGAGAACTGCAGCTGCCCTGCTGCTGCAGTTAGCTGAGTCCAAGAGCTTGTTCCTGCTTTTCCAATTGGTTTAGTCAACATTGTTTCTGCTGTGCAACATCCTAGGAGCTTCTAAATAAAGCTATCCTAAGCAGCTCAGACCAAGCATACGGTATGCCCTTTTCATCTAAATGCTGGAAGCCACTCAGGTTTGAGAGCCCCAAACATGCAGGAACTATTTTACTACTCTTAGCTCCTCTTGAAAGCAAAAAAAGCCTAAAATGCAGCAAAAGCCCAGCCCTTGGTGCTGTAAAGCAAAGGATATTGACTCTAAGCCTCTCTCTGCCTTTACAAGTTGTTTGCCATATGCCACACTCCCTTTCTTTGCCTTTGCTACCACTAGAGCACAAAATGCTGGTGGGTCAGGTTACTGTGCTCTTGATGTGCCTCCCCTCTAAGCCATATGTTGAAGGTGCCCCTGAGGAGGCCCTAGTGTAGCATTTCATCTCCTAGAGACCAAGGGGGTTGTTCTCCAGACAGAAGCAGAGATGGGAGCAACAGCAAGGCTGGAGGAAAGCAAGTTAACAAAGCCCATGAACTGTCTTTGTGCTGCGTGATGTCTTCTCCTGGAAAAGTTCCAGCTGCATGGAGCAGGGTGGTAAGTGCTAGAGCTTTTCAAAAGCCTCTAACCCTTCCCAGCTGACCCTGTGGGCACACAGTGTGCAGCCCTGCCACGTTTGACAGCTCTCTGCTTCCCCTCCAGCTGAAGCTGACTGATCTCAAGTGCATGTGCATATGGCTTTGGTTTCTTTTTTCTTTCCCCTACAGCTCCAAGGCACAATGAAGTAGCAGCCCCCAGCCCCTGTGTGGCTGCTGGGTGAGGATGGCTGGCTGCAGGAAGCTAGCAGGCACCCACCAGAGCTTTCCTGCTGTGGAGTCCCCAGGGACACGAGCCTTGCCCATGCTCCCTCTTCTCTCTGCACTGCTCTCTGTCTGTGCAAACACACCTGCTGGGGTTGCCAAGGGATCAAACAACAGCCATGAAGCAACAAAGAGCCTGCAAGGAATCCCAGATGCAACAGTCCTGATGGGCAAAATATTCTATTATCCAGTGCCAGTACCTGCCTTTCAGGGAATGCTAACTCACTACAAGGTAATGCTATTAAACACATCTCTTGCTACAATCCTGCAGCAAGTGGGCATTGGCTTCATGTCTAAATTTAAAGTAAAAACCTCCTCCTGGAGAAATGCCCCAGAGGAAATGAAGTAAAACTGAGAGCAAAAAAAATCTAATCATCATCCACTGCCAATGTAGCAGTTTCATACTAAGCTAAGGACCAAAATCCCTGCACATCATGTATTTTACCTGCAGTCTGAAGAGTGCAGGGTCTTAAGCTACCTTAAAACCCACACAAAACAAGCACCACATGGAGATCAAGGCACTGTGGTTTCTAGATCTTTAAATGGACTATTTATGGCTATTCCTGGACTTCTGTCCAGTTAGAACTTGCACTATGCAAAATTAGAGCAGTTAAACCTTCTCTTCTCTCTTTCTGCTTCTCTCCCATCCTGTCATGGACTAGGTCACTTTAGCCAGTGGTGCAGATTTGCCAAAATGGTTGGACTTCAACCCCACCACAAACATGCTGCAGGGGCTGCCAATGTCAGGGGAGACAGGAGCATACCTGCTGAGCATAGCTGCCTCTGGCAGGATGCATGGCCAGCACACACTGAGAGCTGCTGCAAACCTCACCATCCACATTCAGGACAGCACCTTACTCCTGGACACAGAGGGAACCCTGAACCACATGTCAAACAGCTACCAGTGAGTACTGCTAGCTTCTAATAGCTTTTGCCCTAACCAGTGGAGGGAGGGGTTAGAACAAAGGGATGAGTGATCCCTAACTAACTGATCTAGGTGGGTTTTTCCTACCATGGAATCAGGACATTGGGGAAACAAAACCAAAACAAAAATCACCAAGCACCTCTCTACCCCACTCCCAATTCCTGAATGAATGAGCACACATCTAAAAGCAGGAGGCTTCATTGCCCCAGAGCACAGTAAGCATGGGCATGAAGACTGCAAGCCTAAGAGTGTTAGGGCACTGATTCTCCAGGTGACACTCAGCCTCCCTACCCTGGAACTGGAGTTCTTCAGTCAGCAGGAAGAGAGACAGGCTCCCAGTGAGGCTCTGAATTGCCTCCACAAGACACTGTTTCCACTGATGGTATTTTCTTACTGCAAGTACCTTCCTTTGATGTCCACTGGACTAGGAGTATTTCTTATATGAATTATGTCCAAGTCCACACAATGAGGACAGTGTTTCCTAAATTCAGACCATGCTGCTGTGTTCTGCACAATGGGATCAAACTCAGTGCTCACTGGAGTTAATGGAATGGGAAGCAGTCACATATCCAGAAGGAAGTTTTGGGTTAAGAGATAACATTTTGAGTGATGCACGAATTGTAGACTAAATCCAAACAACTATCTTCACAAGAACTGGAGAGTGAACTATTCTTAACCAATGCAATTTTGGACTTTCACTATCAGGTGTGAGAGGAAAGTTCCCATCACTACTTGTGAACTCATTCTCTCTGCTGGAGCAGAAAGCCTAGGAGTACAGGAACGCCTCTCCATCGTGGGCACCATGGCTGAGTATCTCCACCTGGATTCCTCCCTCCTAACCCTGCTGCAGTACACAGCTTCAGCACACAGAGCCTCCCAGAGCCTGACCATCCTGGCTGCACACACTGGGCACATCAACTTCACAGTGAACCATTATGTAGGACTCTCCTGGCCTCTCAAGTGTGGAGGCTTTGCCATGCTCCAGGAATTCCTCCAAGTGCTGCGACACAACATTGACTCCCACAACCTCTCACAGCTGCTAGGGTATGAAATTGCAGGATGGAGAATACTTAGGAGGGGTGATTCCCAAAGAAAGTCCTCAAGAAGACAATACAGGCAATTAATGATCACACCAACACCTACATTAAAACCAGTTAGAGTTACCCAGAGAGCAGCTGAAAGAGATGCTTACAGGCCTTTGTTCCCCACTGTGCCAAGCCACTTACTCACACACTTTGTGGTACTACCCACTCAGAGTTTACCATCTTGCTGGGAAGAAAGGATCATGACAAATTCTATGCCATTTTTAAGTCAAAGTTTGGTCATCTTAGAAATGGACTCAGCATGGCATATGCCAGCTCACTCCCCAGGATCTAGTATGTTTGCAAACTCTCATTTCCCAGATCTTTCACCTTCACAGATCACTAAAACACCACTTTTCTTCACTGAACTGGAAGTGCTGCCTACTCCAGCCTCTAGCATGTCCTTGCTGATAGAGCAGCCACAGCCTCTCATGCCTGGGCCAGACTCACACTTCCTTTCTAGTAAGTCACAAGTAGCCCCACACCATTTCCTACAGGACATCACTCCAGACACAGACCAGCTTTCCAGTGCCATGTACACCTGGGTTACAAACACTCTTCCTGCATGGTCTGACAGCTCAGCAGAGGCACTGCCTTCCAAGACAGAATTTCATGGCTTTTTACCAGGAGGAATCTCAGGATCAGAAGTACCAGATTACAGTGATAAGGCAAAAAGCCACTTTCCAGAACTTGAAGTGCTTTCAAGTGCATCCCTCTCTCCAGAAATACTCTCTTCACTACTTCCAACAGCTTCACTAAGAGCCACAACTCTGTCTGACTTCCCATTTTCCATCAGTGGGATGTTCCCACCTGTGCCAGCAAGTCAAGTGTCCACTAATGATTGTCAATGGCTAGCTAAACCTTCCATGACTATCCCACAGCCCAGTGGGTTTCCATTTGCTGCAGGGAGAGGCCCAGTTTCTTCTGTAACCCATGGAGAAGCACAGAGCCTCTATCCCAACCTGCAGCTCAGCACAGAAACCTCTGCCAGCTTTCCTAGCATGTTACACAGCACCTTCAGCTTTGCTAAGGGAGCATCTCAAGAAGCAAGTGCAATCATTCTGCTCCATCCTGCTAGCACTCCAGCTCTTACTCTGCCAGCAGACTTCTCCAGCTTTGACACATCTGAGCTCTCCAAGCCCCCAAATCCACTCGACTGCTCTGACAGCAGCAGCCTGCTCACAAGAGAGATGCAGCCTGCCAGCCTTTTCTCCAGCAGCACAAGGCAACTGCACTCTACACACAGACATCTGAGAACAAGAGGAACTTGGCCAAGTGTCACTGAGCTTACCCTGGAGCTGCACAAAACCTCAGATAGACACTCAGATGCTGCAGAAGTAACTCAACTAGCTTTATTTGATGCCACTTCTCATCTGTCCAGCAGCATAACAGGTATGTTTAAGATCTGACTTTCAATTCCTCTTGTTTCCTGTCCTGAAAGTTCTGGCAGAAGAGTTCTGGACAGTTTCTTCTGCAAAAGCACAGCCTCACTGCATGGGAAGGGATGTGTCAGCAGCAGTGTTCCTTCTAAGAGAAAGTCATTTTTTTTACTCAACTAGGTACAGGTAACAGCTCATCTCAATGAGCAGACCCAGTTTCTGGCCATCTTACCTGAGGAAAGATGTGGTGCCACTGAAAAAGCTCCAAGAGAACACAAGGTCTAGAAAACATGAAAAACTGAGATAATCTAAGGAAAGATGCAGGTTTATGGAGCAGTTTGCTGAGTGCTCTCAGTACCTCCTGGTGACTCAAGCAGTACTAATGACCTTCAACTGCAGCTCAGATGACTGAAGTTAGACATTAGATAAACTCTCACAGTGAGGATAATGAAACATTATGTAGGCTGAAATAGGAACATTGTGGAGAGTTAAGAACAGAACAACAAGTATTTATCAGTAATGACCCAGTTTGCATTCACATTCCACTGCATCAGTCTGTGACTCAGGCTTAAGGATGTCCTAGATAGCACAGAGATGGTCTGTTTGTAGGACTAGTTGGGTGAGTCTGCAGCATTGTCTCAATCAGCTTATATTCCATCTGTAAGAAAAAGTACACATGGTAGATCTTAAGTACTTCAGTGTGACAGAGCCACACTACTGCTCCATTCTGGAGTGCCCTGACTGCCCCTATTTCTAATGCATTGACCTGGTTAATACCATACAGAACCATCATCATCTTCTTCACCCTCTCCTGGATCTATACCCACAGCACAAGTGTAGGCTGAAATGTTTAGGTTTGCAATCAGGCATCCAAGAAAGCTCACAGGTGGACAACACAGCCCTACCATCATACTTTTATACTAAGAAAGACCTTTCTGCTCCAATGAGAGAAGCCACTTGGGTAGAGAGTTCCCCCATTTACTAAGGGGAAGGTTGAACTCTAGCTTCTTTCTATGCTGGAGTTTTCACTCACATGCCATAAAAGCTTATAAACTACATTTCCAACCCTATAGCAAGTTAAACTACATAAGATCCCTTTTACATAAAGCTAAGTGATCTTTTACTTTGAACTGTAATGCTCTCACTTTCACAGAGGTGGTTCAGACACTGCTGCCATCACACCAGGAGCCAAGCACCTTGCTCTTTCCCACATCTGAAAGGCTACAGGCTGTGGCAAGTGCATGGATTCTTCCATCTTCTGTTTCACAAGAGCTTCAGAATATAACCCCAGGTAATAAGTTTACTTCTGTGTTCTTACTTCTGGACATAGCTGTCACACCAGCCTTTTCGGCCATCCTGCAAGCTCTCTGTGTCCTATGCTAGAAGTCAGGCAGTCCTCAAACTATTATGACCTGAAGACTTGCATGTCCTGAGTTAATTCCTACTACTTACATTAGGTAACACAGAAGAGGATAAGAGCAGGGCAGTAGTTTACATCCAGTCTTGCAAATTGGTCTATAAAAATGAGATCCAGAAACTGCAGGAAGAAACATTTTGTCAGAGGTTGCAAGAACTCCTCCATTCTGATCTTCACCCTTACTCCCTGAAACTGACAGCCAACTTTACCTTTTAAATCTCCACATTTGATCATCCTACAGCTTGCCTGGTGTCTGCTCACATACTCCTAGCTCGTCCAACTGGGCAGATGTCCAACAGTCAAAGTAAGCCTGTCTGCCCCCTCCAGAAGTGGGAGGATTCTGAGACATCCAGTGCTTGCCAGATTAATCTGAAGTTATTCATGAGGCTAAACACAGTTTAAAGCTACAAAGAAAACATTTTCTCCAAATCCCCAAACCAACCTCCATGATTAGTGTTGGAAATATAAGATGAAACAATAACCTCCTTCAATACTTACCTCAGACATGAGCTCCATTCCAGCATCTGATGATGGAGCACTTGGATAGCAGGGCTGGGACCAACTCTTTGCAGAGTTAAGAGCTGTTCACTTCAGGAATTGGATCTGTTTCCCAAGAGGAAACAAGTCATGGGCTGTCTGAAGATCTCAGCTTTTGCAAGCACACACTCCCAGGAGGTTCCTGCAAGAAACTCAAGGTGCTGCCTGGGGACAGCCCTGCTCCTGAGGTGTCTGTGAGAGGGACAGGCTCCTGCTGGGCACCTCCAAACTGTACTCCAAGCTCCAATCTCAGCAGACCAGCCAGTCCTGCATGGAAGGGCCTTCAAGTTTACATAAGCTTTCCAGAACAGACATTGGAAACCAAAACAACTCCAGCAAGAACTGTGTGACAACAGGAAGAGACACTGCCTTTATTCTTTGGTGTTTAAAGCATTAGAAAGCATCACCTGAAGCACAGTGTGCTATTTCTGTGTCAAATTTAATGAGACAATACTTTTGATACAAGACCTGAGTAATATTTTAGGCTGGAAAGCTCAGGGCTGTGCATATTGACAACTCTTGAAATACACAGATCTCAATATACTCAAGCAAATGAAGTTAAGATGCAATCAAGGACACCACTTTGCAATCCTGGCACAAGCTGAAGTTTCAGGAGAGGTGAGGCAAGTCCAGAATTTCCCTTACCACTACTCAGCACCTGACCATTACAGGTCAAAGGCTGTGGGAGGTGATGGGCAAAATGTCCATTGAGAAAACAAGTGTCAGCCACCCAGATGAGTGGAGTTTAAAAGGACAGCAGCTGAAGTGGCTTCTTTCTGACTTACAAGCCATTAGCAGGTGCATTAGCAACTGGCATTCAAGGCTTTGGACACTGTTTCCCACAAAATCCTCCTCAGCAAGCTCAGGAAGGGTGGGTTGGTTAAGTGCATGGTGAGGTAGATTGAGAACTGGGGGAAGGAGCAGTCTCAGAGGGTAGTGATCAGTGGTATGGAGTCTAGCTGGAGACCTTTAACCACTCTGACACCACTATGTTCCCCAAGGATTAGTGCTGAGGCCAAGACTGTTGAACTTATTGAAGGGACAGAGTTGCCTCCTCAGCCTGTTTGCTGAGGATACACAACTAGAAGGAGTAACTGATTCCCCCAGAGTGCTGTGCAGTCATAGCTCCATGGACCAATAGAGGCTGGAAGCTGAGCTGCTGCAGTGTAGCTCTGCACAGAAGGGCATGTTGGCCCTAGTGAGCAGCAGGTTGTTCATAAGCCAGCCTTGTGCCACTGGGGCCAAGGCCAATGCTCTCCTGAGCAGCCAAGATGCAATGAGATCATAGCTTTGTCTAGCTGAGTCTTAAACTTCTGAGGATGAAGGGTTTCGAGCCTAAGTGGCTTGGTCCACTGCTGCCTTATCCCCAAATGATAGTTTTCCTCATGTCTGAACCCCCTGAGAAGCAGTTTTTGGCTCTTGCCCATTGTTATATCATTGGCCAATTGGCACTCCCTTTTGTTTCATCTGTATTTTTTCCAAACCCAAGGAGATGATCCTGCCCCTGTACTCAGCCCTACTAAGGCCCCACCTGGAGAACTGGGATCAGTTGTGGGCTCCTCAGCACAGCTCCTGAAGCAAGTCCAACAGAGAGCTACAATTAGATTAGGTGGCTGGAACATCTCCCTGATGAGGAAAGGCTGAAGGAGCTGGGTTTATCCAGCCTGGAGAAGGGGAGGCTGACAGGGGACCTTAGCAATGGATAGCAGTATCTGAAGGGAGGGTGTCAAAAGGATAGAGCCTTTTGACTCCATCAAAGGAGAAAATTAAGAGACTCTTCTTAATCTTGCCAAGCAATAGGACATGAAGTAATGGGCACAAACTGGAACCCAGAAGTTCCACCTAGAGATGAGGAAGAACTTTCCTGTGAGGGTGCCAGAGAGAGGTTTTGGAGTCTCCTCCTCTGGAGATATTCCAAACCCATCTGGACACAGTGCCAAGTAATGTGCTCTAGGGAACCCTGCTAGAGCAGGGAGGTTGGACTAGATGACCTCTGGCAGTCCCTTCCTACCTCAGCCATTCTGTAATTATTTATCACATGATTTAAAACAGATTGTTAGAAAGATCATTTCTTTTCATTTGTTTCCTGTGTCTTAGCTTTAAACCAATGTTTCAGACTATCAAATCTAAACTTGAACCTTTTTAATTGTTGAGATTATCCTCTGAATCTATGTCAAATTGGTTTTGTAAGCATTGGGTTTGGAAAAAATACAGATGAAACAAAAGGGAGTGCCAATTGGCCAATGATATAACAATGGGCAAGAGCCAAAAACTGCTTCTCAGGGGGTTCAGACATGAGGAAAACTATCATTTGGGGATAAGGCAGCAGTGGACCAAGCCACTTAGGCTCGAAACCCTTCATCCTCAGAAGTTTAAGACTCAGCTAGACAAAGCTATGATCTCATTGCATCTTGGCTGCAGCTCTGCTTTGAGTGCTAAGTTGGCTAGATGACCTGCACAGGTCTCTTCTAGCCAACAGGCTCTATAATCCTATGAAGTTAAGATTTCTTTGTTATCATTCAGTATCAGATGGCTACTTTTTCCCCATTATTCTTCCCTTTTCTCCCTCCTCTCTTAAGGGCAAGCAAACACCTCCCCAAAGGTTGTTCATTCCATTCAATTCCTAACAGCAACTATGGGATGCCTCTTCTGTTTTCCTATACCTGCTGACACATTTCATGATGAGGAAGATGGCAACTCAACTCAGTTATCTCTACAGATCACTCTGGCTGATGGCTCTCCACTGGGACCAGAAAGCTGGCTGCAATTCAACACCTCTCAGCAAACCATGAATGGCTATCCCCTTGAGATTGATTTCCAGTATTCCCCTCAGGAGCTTGTGCTGTCTGCTACAGATTCAGGAGGATTGACTGCCTGGCAATCCTTCAGCATTGAGCTTCTGAAGCCCACCAATGGACCATGTCACCTTTACACTGTCAGAACAAAAAACAGCTACTCGTCTTTCCTGAGAGAGAGGAAAAGGCTTGCTTTGTTTCTAGAGAAGCTCTCCCTCTATTTAAACGCCAGCAGTCCCAAGGACATCACAGTGACCACTCTCAAACCTGGCTCCACAGTCATTGCATGGGCCAACAGCTCACTCTGTACAAGCACCAACAGATCTTCCAGCTGGTGTGGAAAAGCTGAAATCCAGCAAACACTAGACAAACTGAGAGTGCCAGATGGCTCTGCTAGCCCACAGTTTGTCCAAGCAATGTTGCCAGAATACAAAATTAATGGAATAGTCAACATTTCCTATAGTGAAGCCTGCTTTGTACCTACACTTCAGGACAAGAATGACTCCACCACCAGAAAGACCCCATGTACCTTGCTAAGCAGCCTTTGTCCCATTGCTGGGGTCATTCTGGTAACAGTGCTGTACTGCTTCTGCAAGTATCTCAGGAAGATTCCTGGCACACAGTCAGTGGCATCTCAAAGCAGCTCCCAGTTAAGCCATGCTGACATGGAACTGGATGCTCTGAGAGCTCGCAAAGTGCCTGCCCATGAATGCAGGGCTTCCCCCCCACCTCAGCTCTGGATGCCACCTTTGGGATCTCTCACCTCCCAGGAGCAGTACTCTAGGTTGGTAAGCTTGCCTCCTATCACCCCATCTCTCCAACCACCAAGATACCAACTGCCACCCCCTTATCAAGGGGGTAGGACTACTCAGAAGGAGCAGGGCAACAGCCACAGACTAAAGACCTTTTGAGTGCATCTGGGAAAGAACAACCCCATGGATCAGTACAGACTGGGAACTGATCTGTTGGAAAACAGCCCTGGGGAAAAAGCTCTAGGAGTGCTGGTGGCTAGGAGGATGCCCATGAGGCAGCAATGTGCCCTTGTGGCCAAGAGGCCAATGGCATCCTAGGATGCATTAAGAGGAGCGTGGCCAGCAGATNTCCTTAACATTCTATGATTCTACTATTAAGAGCAGATCTACACAAAGACAATTGTGTTATCATGTACTACCCTGATTACTCAGCAAGGTAATCATCAGGGATTCTATCATTTTCCAATGTCAAATATAACATACTTCACCTCTACCTGATGAGGAGGCAGCAGCAAACAGAACCCTGTAAGCATGCCAAGTAAGGTAGGTAAAGGAATGCAGAGCTGAGGTGGGGAGAGGGAAATGCCTGTACCAGTCAGAACAAGAAAATCCATGCCCAGTTGATGCTGATGGGAATTAAGGGTGACAGCTAGCACTGAGTAAAACCAACTCCATTGTGACTCCCTTCTTCATAAGCACACATTTTACAGAGAAGAGGCACAAGTGTCAGCAGGACCACCCCAAAACATATTCCCATGGAAACTCAAAGGCACTACCAACCCCTGAGTGTCAACTGGGAATTTCAGACTGGTACTGCAAAAGATGCATCCATCCAGTAAGTGTCCCTTTCTCATGGGTCACACTGTCATCAAGATTTCAAGTATTGTAAAATCCTTTCAGCTTCCTAAATGAATACATACAATTTCATCTGTAACTTCAACTACTTAATCCATACCTTTCCATTTTAATTTATAGACTGAGAAAATCTTGGAACATGAAAGCACAGTGGTGTTAAAACATTCTAGTTATGCAGTTTCAGTAAGTTGGAAGTGGAATAAATCAGTTCTAATGTTGTGTGATGTAGCATGCTGTTTGCTTAGCTCTACTTAGCAGGAGGAGCATGAGGCCACAAGCTGTAAACTTTCACCTCGATGTGCTGGACTTGACTCTATTGAGCCAAGACAAAGCCTTCAGTGGCAGCACAGAAGAGAAGGAAGGTACAAGCCTCAGCAGCAGCTGCAAGATGACAGCCTGCCTGCAGACAGTGAAGGAACCCAAGAAGGAGTCAGAAGGTGGTAGAAGATCTCAGGCCAGAAGCACCATTGGACCAAAGTGTGCATGAAAGGCAAGTGAAGACCACAAAGGTCAGGGCAGCAATGCCCAGGGATTTCTTTGTTCAGGCTCCTTCTCTCCAGAAGCATCCAGCTGGAGCTGACCCTGCTGCTGTACTCAATTCCTTATTTTGATGGGATTCTAGACCCAAAACTCTGCTTTGGGAAACCTAGAGCTTGGACTAAGCTTCTTAAAGAGTGGGAAACAGGACCAAAGTACCACCACAGCCATAGGGAAGGAGGTAAGATACAGAATGCCCTTTGCAGAATGGCCACAGGACTTCCCTGGAGAAGGTGGAGCACCCAAGGGCCTCAGAGCACTGACATGACAGCTCTGCAGATATTTTCCTAAGCTGCGAAGGAACAGGAACTCCCCTGTCATGGTGTGCTCTTGCTGGCATGGTAGCTAGTGGCCACCATGAAGTTGTTCTGATGAACTTCAACTCAGCAGAAGGTATAGAACCCACCCCAGAAACAGGGCAGCCCAACCACCACCAACATTGCTCTAGCAGTGAGCAGACCCTCACTGAGTTAGCCAAAAAAAATAGCTTTTGCAGGCTAAAGCACACAAACACACCATAAGGAAACCAGACAGAACTGGATACAGTTTGGGAGCAGCCTGCTGCTGAGGCCAACAGCCTAACATCTAATCTAAAGCTCCTCTCCTCTAGTTTGCATCCATTCCCCTAGTCCTAGCACTACCTGACATCCTAACAAGTCCTTCCCCAGCCCTCCTGTAGATCCTGGAAGGCCACAAGAAGGTCTCCTGGGAGCCTTCTCTTCTCCAGACTGAATAATCCCAACTCTCTCAGCCTGTCCTCAGAGGAGAGGTGCTCCAGCCCTCTCCTATTATTCCTGCAGAATAAGTCTCCCTATGACATTCACAAAGCTCAGCTCTAAAGCCACAAGTGTCTTGGAGGGTATATTTCATCTAAAAAAATAAATTTCATGGTTAGCCAAACATTTTATTTTACTTCTGCTTACAAAGACTTCACTCCAACACAACAACCTAAAAGGCTTTGCTTTCCAAAGATCATTTCTAGTCAAAAGTCCTCAAGCCAACAGTTTTGATCTGTAAACCTACTCCCTTCTCCCACTCCTCAGCTGAAAAGCATGATTGGCATTAGCTCAGTGCCTAGGTAGGCAGTGTGTGCTCTTGTCCAGAATTCTGGACTCCTGAGAAAGTTTCATATAAATAAAAGTTATTGATGAACCAAAATGACAATATTACCAGTTAATTACCAATTACTTGATTCTTATTTTTTAAGCAGTCATCACTGCTTTTGAAAGATGGAACAATACTTCTGGAAAAGGAGT
Source organism: Bucco capensis (assembly GCA_013396975.1). Classification (NCBI taxonomy): domain Eukaryota; kingdom Metazoa; phylum Chordata; class Aves; order Piciformes; family Bucconidae; genus Bucco; species Bucco capensis. The sequence continues at coordinate 131,292 of VWZO01012999.1, forward strand.
AAAAACCAACATTTTGGACTCCTTGATTTAGTCCATGGCAGCACAAAGTTTTCTTCATCCTAAAAATATGACTTCAGGACAGCTCCTATTTGCATACTATTCATTTAATGGCAGATGTGGCTTTTTCTATTTCATAGCAAAAATAAGAATAGAAAAAAGGTAAAAACCAATCCAAACAGATCTATACAAGTCTACTGAAAGGGTACCAAGAGAAACTCCAGCATTCAAGAGTTTTGCAATGTGGCCAAGTTGTATCCAAAGTAACAAATGCCTCCTCACTGTCGGCCTGCTTTGCCATTTTCTGTTGTTTCCATTCTGAAAAGCAACACAACAATTGGTAAGAGATAAGCAACACCTTGAGAAAAATCAGTCTTAACCACCCTGCCTCAGCATGCACAATCTTTCCCCCTCTGCATACATCTTTAAGCAGCAATCAGTACCTAAAGGAAAGCACAAAAATCTGTTCCTTCTTGGACAAAAGCCCACGCTCATGTGAGCACAGAGAATCTAGGTCTCTAATTGGAGCTCTATCAGTTTGTTTCCAGGCCTTCATTTTCACCCTTCTTATACTGTTCACTGGCTATTCCCATCTTATTTACTTAGGAGGTTGGTTTGGTTTTCCAGTATTTTCCACTAGAACAAAGTGTAAGATTCAATCCCCATTATCAACAACATTTTTGTATTACCAGTCCTTCAGAAGCTAAAGCAATAGACTGACACAAGAAATGTCAACTTAGCAACAGTTAACCTCCTCAAGTTTAAGAGTTCTGCTCACTAAGGCACAGGGAAGACCATTTATCAGCATTCAGCCTTGCTCAGCACAGATGCAAACAACTGAAAACCAAACACTACTGCAATTCTCCTGCAGTACTGAGACAGCAAGGAGTGGATTTATACATCTCAACCCTGATGAGTCCTCCTCACTCTCTAGCTGAAGTATTCCTCCATATTGTATTTGGACTACTGCTAAGATGTTTGCAGGGAGGCATTTCTTGATACAAACCCATTTTCTTCTTTCAGATGTTGATAGAGCTCATATTTGCTGTTGACAGAGTGCAAACGACCATAGAATTCTGGGTGCTTCCTGGAGTTGGCAGCATTAATCCTGTTGGTCCACAAAGCCAGCAAGGACATTGGCCCTGAAATTGCAAGGAAAAAGAGTTCAAGTGATTTCATTGCTGAACTCTTCAACATGACCTCATTCTAAAGGCTTGATGAAATTACAGATGATGGCAACAACCTTCAGTAGTAGAGGGTAAATAAATGCAAAGAGATAACTGCTTCACAGGAGATTGACTTGGCTTCAAATGCAGGATCTGAACATCAGCTCAGCCACTGCAACAGCTAATAGCTCCCACCAAGGAAGAGAAAGCAGTGGGGAGTGCCCATTCTGACAGCTACACTCTTAGGCAGAATCCCAGAATGTTAGGGGTTAGAAGGGCCCTAGAAAGATCATCTAGTGCAACTCCCCTGCCACAGCAGGAGCACCTAGACCAGCTCACACAGCAATGTGTCCAGGCAGCTCTGCAATGGCTCCAGACAAGGAGACTCCACAGGCTCCTGGGCAGCCTGGGCCAGTGCTCTGGCACCTGAACTGCAAACAAGTTCCTCCTCAGGTTAATACTAAACCTCCTGTGCTCCAACTTGCTCCCATTCCCTCTTGTCCTACCATTGGATGCCATTGAGCAGAGCCTGGCTCTCTCCTCCTCACACTCACCCTTCACATATTTCTAAGCATTGCTGAGGTCTCCTCTCAGTCTCCTCTTGTCCAGGCTGAAGAGACCCAGCTCTCTCAGCCTGTCCTCCTAGGGCAAATGCTCCACTCCTTTCAGGATCTTGCTGGCCCAGTGCTGGACTCTCTCCAGCAGCTCCCTATCCTTCTGGAGCTGAGGGGCCCACAACTGGACACAGGATCCCAGGGGAGGCCTCCCCAGGGCACAGGAGAGGGGAGAAGAACCTCTCTGGCTCTGCTGGCCACGCTCCTCTGAATGCATCCTAGGATGCCATTGGCCTCTTGGCCACAAGGGCACATTGCTGCCTCATGGGCATCCTCCTAGCCACCAGCACTCCTAGAGCTTTTTCCCCAGGGCTGTTTTCCAACAGATCAGTTCCCAGTCTGTACTGATCCATGGGCTTGTTCTTTCCCACATGCAGTACTTTACATTTATCCTTGTTAAATTGCATTAAGTTTCTCCCTGCCCATGTCTCTAGCCTGTCCAGGTCACTCTGGATGGCAGCACAGCTCCTGGTGCGCCAGCCACTGCTCCAAGCTTGGGATCATGTGTTTATAGTTGGTCAGCAGGAGAGAGTGATTTCTGAGACCTGTTCAACAGCATTTCTGACATACAGTAGCACAAATAGCATCAGCCAGAATTTGTCCAACCCCCTGGCAACCCAAGTGTCTCTCAGAATACCCTCAGAATCTCAACACTGAGTATTTAATGAAACATTACCCTCACTGAGAGATCTTTAACTTCAACAAGATTCATCCCATTCCTTTAGAAAACAAATTAATACAACAGCTTCTATCTTTAAAAGAAATACTGGTGCAATTCTTCTGGCTTACCCTTTGCCTTTTCAACTGTGGGCATTTCATCCATAGTAATAAGAGGCTTCTTGTTGGGTGGCTCAGGAGAATCAGGAGAATCTTTGATAACTTCAGCTTCTGCCAGTTCTTCTTTTTCACGATCCAAAAGACCTTTTAACCTTTTTGAGAGGGAAAGAAAAGACTGAAGTCAAATATGCTACAGCTGCACATAAAAGTCTCTACCCCATAAAGTTCTACACAACCCATATCATAAAAACATTTCTTTGGAGCCCTTGAAATGGGTGAAAAACAGTAGGAAAGACTACTCAAATAATCCCCTGGGTAAAGCCTTAAGTAAAAGGGAAAATTCTGAAGATATAATTTCACTTCAGTTAGTTAGCAGTATTTGTATTGTAGCTGTTGATACAGTTGATCATTCTGAATTTTGAAGGAAAGACTAAGTAAAAATGAATATACAAAAATACCAATTTCCTGTTATCTTCTCTGTGGGAATTCAGACCTGTTCTATACCAAATCTCTTATCTTAGTCTCCATTTTTGTTCCACATGTGAAAGAAAAAGCAACTATAGGAATGGATTTGATCCTACAGAGAGGGGCAAGGAAAGTCATCAAGCAAGAGGACAATAGCATAGGATAGGAGAACCTTTTCACCTAAGTGATCACAGCATGCACAAAACATGCAAATCACAATTACTGAGGTTGGAAGAGACCTCTAAGATCATAAGTCCAACCATATCTAGCACTACCATGCCACTAATCCATGGCCGTAAGTTACACATCTATAGGTTTCTAAACTCTGGAAGAGTTGGTGACTCCAGCACCTCCCTGGGCAGCCTGGGACAAGACTTAACAACCCTAAATCAAGCTTACTACCATGTTTTTTGATCTCTTTAGATCAGTACTTTGAAAAGACAGAAAACAGGACACTTGACAGATGCTTACCATTCCACTGACAACAACATAAATCACATAGAGTATGTAGAGATAATCCATTCTCACTCAAAGACTGGTTCAAGAAAAGAGCCAAATCAATCTGGATTGTCTAGTGGAAATAGTGGCTGATCCAAAAAAAAACAAACAACCTGGAGATGCACACTCACTAGTAGTAAGCCAAGGCTACAAGCATGACCACACCAAACTGAAACCTGCAACTGTTTCACCACAACTTGTCTGTCCTTTGAAGTAGCACTGTCCAAAAGTGATTATGCTCCAGTTGTATTTCACTGGAGAAAATTTACCTTTCTGACTCTTGCCATGGCTTATCTGATTCATAGTCTTTGCCCAATTTCTCTGACTTGTCTTCTTTGTCTTCTCTCTTTCTCCCTCGCTTCTTGCGCTCCTCCTCTTCTGGGGGTTTGCTCCTGCAGGCCAGCAGACACTCCAAGACTCGCTGGTGTTTCTCTGAGTTGTTGATGTGTGCTCGTACCAGGGTCTCCAACTCATTCCACATGATCCTGTACTGCTCATCTCTGAGCAAGGCCAGGAAAAAACCCAACACATTACATAAAGGATTACCTAGATCATAATAACATTAAACAAAAAAACCCACAAAACCATAAGTAACTCCCAAGAGATTCTCTGTCATCATCTACCTTTTTAGGCTGTCAGGGAGTGCTAGGACTAGGGGGAATGGATCCAAACTAGAGGAGGGCAGATTTAGGTTGCTGTTAGGCAGAAGTTGTTGCCCAGGAGGGTGCTGAGCCACTGTGCCAGGTTGCCCAGAGAGGTGGTGGCAGCCCCAGCCCTGGCAGTGTTGCAGGCCAGGCTGGCTGGGGCTGGGAGCAAGCTGCTCTAGTGCCAGGTGTCCCTGCCCATGGCAGGCACAGGGGTTGGAGCTACAGGAGCTTTAAGGTCCCTGCCAACCCTGACAATTCTGTGGTTCTACTGGAGGTTTATTGAGCTGAGATGACTCCATCCTTGAAAACAAAATATACTGCATGTAACATTTCCCAAGGAAGAACCAGAGTTACACTGAAACTGAGTTTATGGTCACTGCAGTAAAATTCTTCAGTTCCAGAAGATCTCACTGCCAAAAGGCATTTCTGAATCCTCTGAGGTGTTTCCTAGCTATGCAATGTCAGGATATGCAGAAGACCACTCACATAAAGACAAATTAATTACTATTTAATGAGAAAGAATTGCACCATGCTACTGTAAATAACTTCCAGCCACATGGGCAAAAATCTGTAGCTGAATTTCTTCTCAGCTTGTTCTTGGAACTACAAAGGAGACATCACAATGACTGAGATACCAGGATATTCTAGGCTTCCTTTCAGTGAGTAGCCCATATTTCAAATAAGTGTTTCAAAAGGATTGGACTAGTCTAACCTAACCCCATTTTAAAGCATTGTTCATCAAAGAGGTATTCATCTAACCTTTTTGGACCCTTTCCTCTTGTACCAACTGTTGAAATGGGCAGTGGATCATTTTTCCTCTCCATATCTACCAGATTGTATATTGTTTTCTGGCAGATCAGCACATCCTCATCAGTCATTGCTTCTTTTACAATCACACTGGCTAATGGCACTACCTGCAAGACAAAAAGTCAACAAGAAAATCCGTGTATGTTACAAGAAAAAACAGGAAGGAGAAAGAAATCAAAGGCAATGGAATCATGGAACCACAAAATCATCCCCTCTTGTCCTCAGCTTAGTAATAACTGAGCAGGTATAAGTAGATGCAGGTTTTCTTTACCCAGCAGCACCATGGCAGTCAGATTCCAGTATTGCAGCCTATTTAGATGGCATTCCAAGAACTTTTTGGCATTAAATACAGAAGAAGTGAAAATAAAACTGAAAAACTGATTTTGTAGCAAGTGATTTAAGAGTCAATACTTCATAAGATGAAACAGTCTAGGCCAGCATAGAAGGTTCCAAAGCCCAGGTTACTTACAGCTTGCATGTTGAAAATGGTAGTTTGAGAAATAATCATGGGCCAGTAGCGAGTGTGTTTCTCTAACTGATCTTTTGCACGTTCCAGGGGAATTTCAAGACTTCCATCCATCTTATATCTGGGCTCTAGAAAAGGAGTTAATCTGTTTTCCCTCATAAATTCACCAAAATCCTAATGATAACCAAACAAGACACAATTAGGCACTTTCTCTAACAAAGAGACTTTCACTGAACGAGCAAAACAGCAGCGTCTTGCTTATGACTAACCATGTCCCATCACCACCCAGGAATCTGTCCCCAGCCACCAGAGCTCATCTCTAGCTTTCAGATATACATGAGTCAGAGTGAACACAACAACTGTTGCACAAAAACAAGTTAAAAACCAATGCCAAGGTTTTTGATGAGATGGCCTTCTGGATCTGCAAGGTATTTTCATGTATGGTAAGAGGTTTAGGATGCTTTTCTGACAGCCACTTCTGCTTCTTTACAACAGATAAAAAGGATGTTGGGGAAAAAAAAAAAGGACAAAATCTAACACAAATGCCAGCTGATTGTCTGCTCCAGATCACAGAATCATTATGGCTGGAAGAGACCATATCTATTCAAAGTTGACAACATAATCTCCTGTATTTCATAGAATCCTAGACTGGTTTGGGTTGGAAGGGACCTCTGGAGCTCATCTAGTCCAACCCCCCTGCAGTGGCCACGGACATCCCCAACTAGAGCAGCTTGCCCAGAGCCCTGGCAAGCCTCACCTGGAATGCCTCCAGGGATGGCAACTCAACCACCTCCCTGGGCAACCTGGTCTAGTGTTCCACCTCCCTCATGGTGACGAACTTCTTTCTAATATCCAGTTTAAATCTACTCTTCTCCAATTTAGAACCATTTTCCCTTGTCCTTTCACTCCAGGCCTTTGCAAACAGGCCCTCTGCAGCCTTCTTGCAAGTTCCCTTTAGGTCCTGGAAGGTCACTAGTAGGTCCCCCCTGAAGTCTTCTCTTCTCCAGGCAAACCATTATTGTGCAAACCATTCACATGCAATCTAGTTTTCTGCCAAGAAGCAGGAAATTGTCCTATGTGCAGGCAGCCCAGAAAAAAGCTTGCAATCCACTCCAGCTCTCCAGAAAATGTGCCAACATTTCCATTACACATCTATTTCACTACATCTTTG
>VWZO01013000.1:11767-50455 GCA_013396975.1 Bucco capensis
GTCCTTCAACCAATTCCCAATCCATCTCACAGCACAAAGCAAAAGAAGCAGAGGGTTAAAAAAAAACCCACCACCAAAATCAAACCAACAAACAAAAAATTCCCCCCAGCAAACAGCAAGAGCAAGCTCACTGGGTTTGGGAGAACACCAGGTGTACCATGCAGGGCACTGGAAGTGCAAAGCATTTCTCTTGCTGCCAGAGACAAAGGTGTGTGTGTGGACTCTTCCACTGCACAGCTTGTGAGAGTCTTGAATTCTAAGTAGAAGTGAAAGGACTTTTACTTATATTCAGAAACTGAGCTGATGTTTTTTTCCATCCAGAAAATGATTGAGAGTGTAAAGAGAAAACAACAAGACAAAAAAACAAAGGCCGTAAGAAAATGAGTAGACCTTGACTCAATGTTTTATTATACTTTAAAAGTACAGGTACATTAGTCATAATCTCTGAAGGATTTCTTGTAAAGGAGTTTTGCTGTTTGTAAGCTTTTCCTGTCATTATTTTTTTTTTAATAAAAGTATTTTTTAAAATAAATGAATTGGTACTTTGGAAACTGAATTATGCAAACTAAAATGATCTGCTCCTGACTTTCAGGACCACTAAACACTGAGCAGAGAGCTGTGCAAAGAAAGCTGTTTCTGCCCAGATTGAGCTGCTGTGTGCTTCTCAGCAAACCCCAGGAGATTATTATTACCCTTCCAAGCAGGCTGCAGAGGGCCTGTTTGCAAAGGCCTGCAGTGAAAGGACAAGGGGCAATGGTTTTAAATTAGAGATGAATAGATTTAGACTGGATATTAGGAAAAAGTTCCTCCCCACGAGGGTGGTGGAACACTGGCACAGGTTGCCCAGGGAGGTGGTTGAGTTCCCATCCCTGGAGGCATTGCAGGTGAGGCTTGCCAGGGCTCTGGGCAAGCTGCTCTAGTTGGGGATGTCCCTGCCCACTGCAGGGGGGTTGGACTAGATGAGCTCCAGAGGTCCCTTCCAACCCTAACCATTCTAGGATCCTAGGCTCCAGGCCCTGTTGTGGGGCACCATCTGCTGGTGCCTTGTCGTCTGGCTGCTGCCTGTGGGTCTCTGTCACACAGAAGGTGTAGTTCTCTTATGGCATAGAGCACTTGCACTTCTCATTGGGGTTGGATCCCTCTGCTTTCAGGGAAGGTGCAGCTCTTGCTGCAATAGGATTCAGAATGTAGAATTCAAGCTTGTGCTGCTTTAAAAATTCCCCTGTGACAATACTTCTGTTTCTAAGACCCTATAAACACTCACATCCCCAGACAGTGAACTTAGAGAGAGAGAGGTGTCAAAAATACCTGTTAGAAATAATTATTAAATTATGAAGGTAACATCTCTGCACTCTTAAACTCGAAGAACAGGTTATTGTGTAAGATCATTCATACATTATGTGTGGGCCAGTGCTTAAAGGAAAAATGCTGGTTTTCAGATTACATTGGCTGTAGAGTTGAGTAAAGCCTTGTGAACTTCAGCAATCTAATGTTAATTATCAAGGGCTTTTTTTTTTCACTGTGTAGTGCTGACTATTTTTTATCTGTTCATTTAGCATCACTTTGTGATGCTCCTACCAGTCCAGAACTACCTGTTGGACAGGCAGTGGAAGAGAATGCCTATGACAAGTGAAATATGGCACATTTGCATGACTCCTTTTTTTCATTGTCCATCTCTAGGGTTAGTAGGATTGGGGCATGTGTATGCTACATCTGTGTGAGCTGTGCAATGAGCAACATTCAAATACAGCAGCAGAAAGAACCACAGTTTTTTTCATACATTGTAATGACAATTACAAAATATGTTGCAAATGTATGGAGCTACACATTTGTCTTAGAGTTTAAAATATGTTTATCATATATTCTAAAGCATAAATCATCATTCTTTTAACTTAAAACCAGAGCATGAATAATCCAGAGTCAAGTGACTGCTGATATGTGACAGTTGGTGCAGAGCAGTTTCACTGAAGTGAATTAGTTGTGTTGGTGCTTTCTCTTGATGGAAAATAAGGAGATCTGTGGGGCTGGGAAAACACCTTGGGTGCTTTTGATTGTGAAATGTGTTATTGATGGATCAGTACTCATACAGAAACTTTCATAGAGGGAGAAGGAAGTTTTAAATGAGATTATCCTTTTTTTTTTTCCCCTCCCATTGACTTTTCAACCTACAGTTTCTTTTATTCCATAAAGGGATTTATTATTTGCTCTATGCTGCTCTTCATCTGACCTTCATCATTCAGTGGCCCACTGAATTTTACTTCAAGGCTAAATAAGGCATGTGTTTCAGACTGGGAAATTTGCCAGACAATTGTCTCAAACACTGAGATAAATCTTATGAGAACCAGATAGAACTAGTTAGAAAATATTTCCCAACCTCACAGAAATGTCATTTTTTTCAATTTGGACCTTTTTTGCCCTGTGGCACACTGAAATGATGTTGAAAACACTCAAGAAACAGACTGATTGCTAGCAATCAATAGCCTGTTGAATAGACACATCCTCCAGCATCTTGATGGAGCTTATCCAAAGGGAGAAACCAAACCAAGCAGGGCAGAGATTGGACCCCAACTCTAGCAGTCACTTCCCTGCTGAATACCCATCCCAGAAACCTACTGTCCTTGTGTTTAATAGAAATTTCATCCTGGACATGAGAAGTGTGTGAAGTTTTGTGTGAGTGTTTGAGTGAAAGTTGTGAAGAAAAGTTTCGGTTTCAACAAACTCTTATCCTTCAGTGGAAAAACATTTCACTGAAAAATTCCCAGCTCAGTCTACTTCTGAGTTTGCCTTGTGTATCATTGTTTTAAGGAAAGTCTGAAGATGCAGAGCAGTCGTGCTTGATGAGGACATGTTTTAATAAAGGCAGTTCTTACTTCATCACTAGCGAATCCAGATGAGGTTTGTCTATGTTTGTGTGGAATGCCATGGTGTAGATGCCATGGATGTTGAGCCAGGGCAGTGGACACACCACAGTTGGAGCTACTTTTGAGGTGACTGGACTCATCTTTCTCCTTGATGCTTGATTCTTGTTCCCATCCTCTGGCTGCTTCTGCTATTGTGCTAGTTCATGGCATTGTTGATGCAGTGCATGTGTCTGGGTCAGAGAACTGACCCAGAACAAATATAAAGTCATAGAATCAAAGAATGATTTGGGTTGGAAGGGACCTTAAAGATCATCTCATTCCATTTCATGGACCCCTGATGCATAAAATAATATTTTGCCTTTTTGTCTAATAGTCTTCCTTGTACCTATTTCTAACCTCTCAGAACATTGTCTGTGCAGAAATTTTCCTCTTAATCAAAGAAAGTTACTTTCAGAACTGATCAGATCTGTTTCACTGAGTTTGGGCCATTGGCAGGTGTTGGGTTTTCCCTCTAAGAAGTCGTTCACTGAAACCTTAAGTACCTTAGCTTGTATTGAAAAAGTCAAACTCACAGCTTTTGATCATTAATTCTTTCTGAGAAGTGGGAGCATCATAGCTCCTTTCAAGCAGGACAGGGAGATACGATTTCCTTTCTCGGTTGCCTGCTGCCCTCTTGTGCTCTGCTCTGCTCTGCACATCGGTGCTGTGTTATCCCTAAAGGCAGGCAGAAGCTTGGACTTGCTTCCTGATCCTGAAAGGAGTGGAGCATGTGCCCTAGGAGGACAGGCTGAGAGAGCTGGGTCTCTTCAGCCTGGACAAGAGGAGACTGAGAGGAGACCTCAGCAATGCTTAGAAATATGTTAAGGGTGAGTGTCAGGAGGAGAGAGCCAGGCTCTGCTCAATGGCATCCAATGGTAGGACAAGAGGCAATGGGAGCAAGTTGGACCACAGGACGTTTAGTATTAACCTGAGGAGAAACGTCTTTCCAGTAAGAGTGACAGAGCACTGGATCAGGCTCCCCAGGAGGCTGTGGAGTCTCCTTCTCTGGAGACATCCAAGAGCAGCCTGGATGCATTCATGTGTGAGCTGGTCTAGGTGATGCTGCTCTGGCAGGGGGGTTGCACTAGATGATCTTTCTAGGTCCCTTTCAACCCCTGACATTCTGTGATTCTGTGAAATGCTGACTCTGGTGTGCCCACTTCCCATATTTTTTCTGTATTTCACTCCCTGCAGATTCTTCCATTCAGCCCCTCTCTGAATATAAACTGACTCTGGCCCTGACCCTTTTTTCCTTCCATTGTCTCAACATATGTTTTAAGGGAGCATCTGTCACAGTGTTAAAGTATTTGTCTAATCTGCTATCATAAACTTGATATGAAATATCCTGTATCTTCTGCTACCTCTGCTTCATGAGTGATCCCCTACTTTCTGTGGCATAAGAATGAAAATCTGTTTGACTTCCTTGTTTTAAGGATGTTCTCCTGTGGATGATCCATTTCCAGCCATGAATGTTCTGTGATTCTGTGGATGTTCAGCCTAGAGAGGCTGCCATGTGTTTATCACCCCTATTTTTTTCTTGTGTGAATATACATTGGTTGATAAACAGCAGCAGTGATGAGTAGGGAATGTAATGCTAATGGCTAAATGGACAAGTCTTTGCTTCTTGGGGCTACAAGTTGTCAGGATAAACACCACATGGCATTAGCTGTGAGCCAGATTTGATCCAATTCTATTTTGAAAGCATTTCTTTGGAAAAATAAGCCAGCTGCTATGAAATCTCTGTACATGAGCTAAAGTTTATTGAGCCCAGTGAAGATGCACTTGTCCACAAGAAAATTTTGGAGAGATTAGTCTTAACTTAGCCTCCATATATAGGTGGTATGCTTTGACTTGTGCATGTTATTCATGATTTGAAGTGGTGTACCTTAATTTTGATCTAACTTTTAATTTTCTGAATGGCTCCATATTGCCAGACTTTGAGTCTTCATTCTCTCTAATTCCTTCAGAAGTTTTAGCTACCATGCAAACCCTTCATCCTCTGTAAGTTGTTGCTGATACTTCAGTCTGTTCAAGAGTGGTGGAAAAGACAGGCAAGAAAGGTTCTGTAAGTGATGGAGCCTCGTGAGACATAAATAGGTGGAAAAGAGAGATATGAGAACAGAGAAACAAAGCTTCCATCAGAAATAAATAAATTATTCTATATGACTAATTCCCCATCTTTTGGGTTCCTAACATCCCTGAAGCCTAGAAAATAAAAAGGTTTTTGAATAGTTTTTCAGGTGTTGTCAGTTCATGATGTTGCAGTAAAACCGTTGGCTTTCCATGCAGTTATCAACAGGTGGCAGCACAGCAATTCAGTTCATTAGGGGGGGGACAAAAAAAGAGGTTTGAGGAGGAAATGCTTAGAAGTTTTTAAAGAAAAGAACAAGAGAAAATTGTATGAGCTAAAATTATTTAATATCATAGGCATATAAATAAATCAGACCACATAGTCCTCAGTATCAACATTCCATTCACACAAATGCAATAAATAATTAAATTAAATGAGTCAATTGGTATAAAAATAAAGAATCTTCTCAGGAAAAGTAAATATTATACAGAATTGTATATAGCATGCTAAAACACATCTTGAAGTGCCTGCAAAGGACACTTATGACCAAAATCATAAATACATTGTAAAACCTCCCTGGGAGGTAATGAGCTTTTATGGCTTACTCTATGTACCCAGTTAATGAAATACACATTGTTTCTTCAGAGAATGCAGTTAGTACAACAGAGAGTTCATCCTACTCAGAAAAATAAGTCCAGATTATGTACCCAACTTGTCTTTCTTAGGGTCACAAGTTCCTCCTGGGACATTTTCATTTTCTCTCTTGAGAACAGTGTTGAAGAACAAGATGATGTTTTCTTGCAGACTGGTCTGTCCTTCACTGATGTCCCATCCTTCATTTAGGATTCAGGTAACACACCTTGAATAATACACTCAACCTTTCATAACTCTGACAAATCAGAGTTAGCAGGAGGCCTCAGCATGGTGTAAATCAAAATGTATTTGAAGTACACAGAGTTGCCCACAGTGATTGTGCTGACAGTGCCCTGAGCTGTGATGTTCACTAAAATCAGCTGTGATTAATAGTCTCCATACATATCTGGATTGGATTGTCCAATAAATATAGTTTTCTCCTAGATCTCCAAATGATCAACCCTCTAAGTTATATTTTCTTGTAGTTTCTCACTAATTTTTTGAATCCAATGAATGAGCATTTTGAATTCATTTTTTTTTTTGGCAGGTACTAGAAATAGCCTCAATCAACAAATCAGTCTATTACATTTGAAAGAACCCAAGCACCCCTCTAGCATTATGCTACTTAAGAACAGTGGAGCAAGTCACTAAAGAGAAATAACTACATTACTTACTGCATTGCATGCTGCCTTGTGTACAAACCCAGAAACTGCTCCAGTGTAGGCAGGACTAACTAGTTAGCTTATGACATTCTGGTAGGAAATTGCTTTTCTGGCATAAAATATCCATCCCAGGTACAAAAATTGCTTCTCAATGCTTTCTAACTAATAAATAGGTAATGTACAATGTTCTCTTTGCTAGGGCATGCTAATCACATTTCATCTGTGCACCAAGAATCTGAACAAGCTCTTTTAGAATATTGGTTTGAATGTGCTCAGCAAATTCCTGGAAAATACATTTACAAATAAAAAGATACATACTGTGCTCTTTGTACAACACTAATGCTCTTCCTTCAAAATTCTGCACAGGCAAATAATCCATGGAAGTGAATAAAAAGTGTTGGTTCATTGCTTGGCCTGCCAGGACTCACCAAAACAAAGCACTTAGTTCATGATAAAGGCATTCAATCAAACTCCTCCATGAGCATTTAAATGTAATATTAGGGAAACATCAGCAGGTATTCTGTGATGGCAGGAATTGCTTTCATATTTTCCCATATCCAAATTGAAATGAAGTTTTACCCTGACTTTCTCTGCATCTATAACTTCAAAATCCATTGCAGTCACAAGCAGCAACTTTGCATATTGCTTACCAGTTGGTGATTAAAGGAATTTATGGGTAGCAGAGTCAGAGAAACAGGGATAGAAGTTGCAGAACAACATTTAAACTCAATAGCTTGATGAGTTACATGCAAGTGGTAGTTTAGGTTCAGAATGTTAATTCTCGTGTGGGAATGTGGAGACATTGAGGTATGACATAGAACATTACTCAGAGGAAAAGCAGGTTTTGAAAGGGAAAAAAACAGAAAAAGAAGATTATCTAAATAAAAACGATCATCATCAGAAACAAGGAGAGTTCACTGTGGAAACTTGGTTCATTTTTGCCCTGAGAATCTTCCTTCCTCCTTTGACATGTTTCTGAGGAAGCTCACATTTCAGGACAGTGAAAAAGTGGTGGCAAAAAACCTTTTTTGTATTAGTTTTCCTTTAGGCTGACATTGGTAGGAATGGAAATATTTTTCATACTACCTCATTACTTTTGAAGGTAACTAAGCTTGTCATTTTCCATCGTAACACTAGATGTAGTTTTCCAGTTTCCTCTCTATACCACATTTCTACTAAGTAGAGAGAAAATTAGATTAAAGGTTAATTTTTAATGGAAGGCTTTACTTTCTCTTCCAAGATCAGTTTCCTCATGTGGGACTCATATCTGTTTGGGGGAAAATTAACAGTTACTTCTCAGATGGAAAAGCTTAGAGTTATTGCAGGCAGAATATGGTGGTATATAATTCAGCTGCTAAAAACTAGTTTGAAGTGCTATGATACTTCTATTTTTAAAAGTTTCAGTGCTATCTCTGGCCATACAAGGCAGGTTTCCACATGACAAACAACTTGACAGTTTTTAAAGAAAAAAATAAAGCTTACACTGTTCAAATGAATCAAGAATAGAGAAAAGGAATAGTGTTAATGGTACATGAATAGGAGCATGTCTTCTGAGAAAGAACAATATGCATTTGAACTGCTTCACTCTAAATAATCATAATTATTGTATTTGTTGGACTTTTTTTGCAGAGGCTGGTCATACCAGCCACTCATGTCTCTGCTGTATTTACCAAGTTAAGCTGAGAGAGTCTAGGTGGAATTGCATCTTTTTGAAACATGTTTTTCCCCACAGGCTCCTGTGTGTCCCCTTAGAGCACATGGCTTACTCATCTCTGTATTGAAACCCCCAGCAGCTGTGCCATTCACTTCAGGATGGACACAGGTGAGACCCATGCCATACACTATGGTTTGTAAATGTTTTCCCAGTATTTCTAAGACAGTTAAATGCAGGCTATTTTTCCATAGTTAGCTAAGATACAGTCTAAGAACTTATAAATAAAACTGTGTGTGTGGTATTATTGTAGCTAAAGACATTTCTGCATGGGATTAAGCTAAGGTCAAAGCAAAAATACAGGAGTAGCCTTCTCCTGTATTTCTAGTTGAGCAGAAGGTGAGAGTTCAGTCCCATAAGACAACTTACTTTTGTGAAGTTACAGTTTAATTTTCACTGTGAAGTGAGGTAAGGATTGCTTTCAAACATCTCACCAACAGCTATCCAAATCAGAGTCCTTACTACTTTGGAGAACTTTTCACTTACCACACACACAGAGCACAGCATAGTAGCAGTGGGAAATATTTACAGTTTTCACGTTGTCTTAAATAACAT
Organism: Bucco capensis; assembly: GCA_013396975.1. Taxonomy (NCBI): domain Eukaryota; kingdom Metazoa; phylum Chordata; class Aves; order Piciformes; family Bucconidae; genus Bucco; species Bucco capensis. The sequence continues at coordinate 20,300 of VWZO01013000.1, forward strand.
AGTGTCTGCTTTAAATAGTAGATTTTTCAGTAGCCTTCAGCTCTGCTTTGTCCTATGTTAGTCCTTGCATAACTGTAAAAAAAAAAACAAACCCACATGGTTAGAAACAGTGTAAAATAAGGTTATCTGTCATTGTTTGTAAAATGTCAGGAAACACCCAGGAGGAATCAGCTCCAATTACCTTTTGGATTAGGTTCTCAAGGCTGTTCAAAAACTCTATGGGGTTTTTTTTCTCATAAGATTCACATGTAGAATTACACTGCTGGAACATAAAGAACATCATGTCACTTCTAAATAGCAGAGTAGAATCATAAAGAATACCTGAAGCTTTCTGACTGAAAACCCAAGAGGATTGTAATCGCAGCCTTTTACAAATGGAAAAGCTAAGACACAGGCTGTTTCAGAAAGGGTTCTTTCTTTCATAGCAACAACACCTTTGTTGATATTTTTTTTGCCATAATCCCTGTCCTTTTGGCCAGCACATCCCATGCTTGCAACTACATCCATGCAATTGATAGGATTGGAGTGAGCACCTCTGCCAGAAGGGCAGAAAATTGGACATTTTTCATTTCCAAAGGAAGGAAATGCAGCTTGTTTTTTCTAACAAGTTTGCTTTCTAGAATTTCATCATTGCAGGTGGTGCCTGCTATGGAAAATAAGGAGCAATGATCACGATTATGAGCACTGTATGGAAATCTTACCTTTCCAGAGTTACGAACAGTGAATCTTTTCAAGGCTCTAACAGTTTGGGTGAATGTAGCATTTACTTGGCTGGTTTTTGGCTCTAATTTCAGTATGCCTTTCCGGAAGCAAGCCACAGCTGTGAACAGACATTCATCCTAGGCAGGAAAAGAAGGAAGAGTTTTAAAATGAATGTGGAAGCATTTTTCTCCTGCTTGTGTGAGGTTGTGGTCCATGTGGAAAAGTAAGTATCCAGGATATGAATTGAGACAATTCAACTGTACATTTTTCTTCTTAAGTTAGTTTTAGATACACAAGAGAACTTCTGTTCTTTGATAATTACTTAAGTGTTTAATCATAAAATAAATGCCTAAAATATCCACTGGCATTTTAATCATGATAGCAATTGGGGGGAAAAAAGTGCTATTGAAGAGTAGATCATGTTTGCAGTAACACAAGTATGAGCATTTTCTTTTTGAAAAAAATTACTGATATCACTCTGGACTTTTTCTCAGTGCTACATGTGGGAATAGACATTTTTCTTCTTAATTTTTTGTGCCATTTCTAGCATTACCTATTTAATAATTGTACTTAGAATTGATGTAGAACTGTGTATTTTCAAGTATAGTTGAAATGTTCTCACTTGATAGCATGGGAAATGAAAAGAACAACTTTGATTACCTTACTAAAAGGAAAAAAGGAACTGAGGATGAGAGGCAGGATAAGGAGCCAGGCTCCTGGCCTTGAATTGTTTTGTTGTGTTGCTTTAAATTCAGATACGCATTAAACCTGAGTCAGAAAGAAGCTACCTGCTCTGATGATATAACTCTTCTCTTGCTGCTGCTTATCTGGAATTAAAGCAACCTGCTATTTTCCTCTCCTGCTGCAGCTGCATATTAGTATGATTAATGCTAACAGATAGACTCAAAGCTCTCCTTTCCTGCACAGTGGCTGTTCTCCTTTGCTGGGCACACACCTATGGAAGATATCACTAGAACTAACCTACAGCCAACAGAGAAAGAAAGCAATGTTCACTGAAGCCAGTTTCTAACTTTCTCTTCTTCAAAAAAGGAAACATTTAGAACTGCTGGTTATGCAGATTAGAAAGGCTCCAAAGCCATCATCCCTCTTTTTAAGTCCCAGCTGCTACCAAAGCTAATCTCATCTGGTTTATTAGACGCTGACATTTGGCAAGGACAAAGCAACCTTCATGTATGTTGCTTATAGCAAATTTTAATAGTTAACATTTTATTTTCCTTAAAAACCACACATTTATGTTTGTTTCAGGCTTCTTACCGTAACTAGTCTTGCTTACTGGAAAAAAACCACTCGTTTTTAAAGAGATCAATTTTCCAGCTGAAACTGAAAACATTTTCTGCCTCATACGTGATGAGCTGAGAAACCAGCACTTCTCATATATGCTCTGCCTATTTCTTTTTTCTTTCTTTCTGTCTATTTTTTTGCTGAGTTAACAGATGTAGGTAGGCCAACAGTCAGAGGACCACAAGAATTGTGGGGTTTAGTATATTGTGATAGGTTGAGCACTTTGATGAAGAGGCATTAAACAGCATTGACCACTGATAATGTCTGAGGGGGGGGGCTAGGCAAATGTAAAATTTCCATATTAGAGGCAATTTGCAGCAATACTCTGCATCTGACTCAAACTAACCTTACAGATTAGCCTGAAAAGCCTTCATTTCCTGAATTAGAGATCAGTGGGGCTAGATGCTGCTCTGATGTAAATCAGCATTGTGTCACTGGCTTCTGCTGTAATGTCGGTCACCAGCAATAGATCTGACTTTCTCTCTGGGCAAGAAACACATGCTTTCCCTTGAGTTGATATCCTCTGTGCTATTAAACTTCTTACCTCTCTCTTTTCCTTTTTTTTTTTTAAAGATATTTCATTGTTGAGTGTAGAAGGAAATTATGTGAGGTTGAATTGGCTAACAGTCCACTGACAGGAGCCTCAAGGAAATCAAATCAAATAGTGATAAACTACTGAGTTTTGAATGTTATTACAATATTGAGTTATAAAAGGTAGTCTTCTTCCTGAATATTCAAGGCCAAATATAAATCTGGCCTAAGCAGGTTATCCTAGAAGGAATATATTTATATTTGACATACTTTTACTTTTTGAAATCTTTTTATATATGAAAGACTTGTTTATGAAATCCAGCTTCATTCACCTAGTGTACCCTGAGTGTAGTTTTAGCACACTGTCATTCATCTCTTAGTATTTGGACAATCCAGGAAGTGTAAATTTCAACCCACAGGATGAAAAAGTTTGTTAATTTGGTTGCTGGTGTTAATTACTATTAGCACACTACTATATTTTTGTTAAGTTTTTCATCAGAGATCAAACCTGGATCCACTTAATACCTTCCAAATACGTGAATTCTAGTTTTCAGTAGAGGTACTTGGGACCTCCCAGAATCAGACTATAAAGCCTTAAGCTGCAGCTAAACTGTCTTCCTTCCTGAGGTGACCAAGTTTGGTTTTATGAGAAAAAAAAATAAAGAAACAGAAAACAAAAAACACCAACACCACACAACCTGATTGAGCGATTAGTCACTAGTTGTAATCGCTTTCTTTCAGAGGTACTGCAGTAAAATGACAGCTAATCATCTCCTCCTTTTCACTTTGACACCACAAGTTAGAAAGGGTGTTAGTGAAAAAGGTTAGTTCAGGGTTTTGCCCTGAAGTTGTTCCTAGCAATGAGCAGGAATGTCTCTCTTTTGCTCATGCTGCTGTTTCTTTTTGGCAACGCACCCAACTCTAAAGGCTAGGAGGAGGCTAACAAAAACCTGGGTGAAAAGAGGGTGAGCTTGCTTGCTTGCTTTCTTCTTGTCATCATTTTGCAAAGGACTTTGCAGCCCTGAGTAAATAGCTTTACACTCCAGGCCTTTCTCAGGAGACTGTGCATAATGATCGTTCCTATGCATGGATTGAAATTGTTTGCTCTCTGACACAGTTGTCAGGGCTCAAATGACAGAATTGCAGGTAAATTTAAGACAGCTAGTAACAGGAGAAGTAGAACATTAGAATAATGACAGCCAGCTCTGGACCTTTGTTGCATGTTGGAGATTATCAAAAGAAGGCAGGATGCATTCTTCTCAGCTTCTAAGGTATGTTGTTACTCTTATTAGCCTCTAATTTCACAGTAAATCATGCATCCTGCCACTTTGGGGTATGCAGACACTTTCTGTGCCTCTGGTGTGATTCCCTACACATAGGAAGTTCTTGACTTTGGAACATGTGAAATACCAGCATTAAATACTGTATAAATCAATTAAGTATATATTAAAAAGGGATTCACAGGCACCTGTTCTTGTAATTTCAACTAGTTATAATCTAAAGAGAATACCTTCAGAATGCAGTTTTATCTTCCTGTTCACAGCACAAGCCTTGCACAGGAATAATCTCAGAGAAACCAATGTGACTACTACCTAGGAGAGGAAACACTATGTAATATGGCCCTACAGGGCCACTCTTGGCATTTGGCTCCAGTGGGAGAGCAAGGATTCAGCTCAGCAATGCTCCCAGTGTGGCTGGAGCTCTTGGCAGCTGGAGGTACTTCCACTCCCCAAACCTGCATCCCCAAGAGCACTGCTGCTCTTTTAGATCTTGTAGGAATCCTCACTCTTAGCACTGTTTCTTGAGTAAATGGAATACATACAAATTGGAATCCATGGATGTGTTAGAATACACACATGGTAGCAAAATAGTAAAATCAACTTAATATCAACAGCTTTGCCATTAAATATCCATAAATAAGGAACTCTGAGGAAAGTATTTTCTTATTCAATCTAGCTTGCATTAAGATTGCCAGACCAGAGATGTGAAGAAGGCATCTGCCATTTGTCAGTGGAATAAACCAGTACAAAATCAAATTGCTATCATTAGACAGAAATGTTAAAGCAGTCTCACCACAGGGTTTTCTGGTGTATGCAGCAATTCAGCATCCTACAATAAAACAGATGTTAGAAAAGTTTAACATTTGAATATGATGTCCCTCACAAAACATATTCAAAACAATACATAATGCTCAAAAATAGTTGTGTTATGATCAACACTTTGCTTACCTTATCCTTCACTGTGGGTTTTAACCGATCAATTGTTTCGAGAAGCTGCATGTATTTTAGTGTTTGGGGTGAAGGTACAGTCAGTACAACACTGGAACAGAAGAAAAGCATACAGAGAATAGTCATCCTTCTCTCCATCCTGCTAAGTTTGGTTTTAAAATGTGCCAGGAGCAAAGCTGTGATAGTCGAGATGAACACTTCGGTTTGTGCTGTGCTCAGGTATGCTACCTACCTACCTATATATTGCTCCTTGCTGGAGATGTAAAACCCACCCATTTCAATTTGGAAAGCTTTGTAGAATGGATTAATGAGTAACTCTTTTTTCTTTTCCACTGGCTAGGTGCATGTATGCAAGAGTGTGCGTAGGGGGCAGGGATTGATGGAGTGAACGAAAATATGCCCCATCTGCACATTGGGCAGGAAAAAAAGAGAAAAGGGTGAATTCCCGTTTTCACTTTGAGTCAAGAAAAGAACATAGTAAGAAGTAGGTACATAGAAACCACAGACCTAGGTAAACAAAGATTCTGCATTTTTTTTTTCCCTGTTTCTTGCAGCAATGAATCTCTCCAATCCATCTGAAGCTCTTCTGTACCATGCTGGAGAAATATGACAGGACAGCTTTTCAGAACTTAAATGTATTTATCCTATGTTTTGGCTCCAAGGGATGTTTGTTAGTCAGGGATGTCTGTGAACTGCCACTTCTACATTCTTGGCTTGATTTGCATGACAGCTGTGAGTAAAAGCTCATCTTGGCATTGAAGGCAGCTGAAGTTTGCTTTAGGTTTGCTTGAAACCGGTGCCAGGCATTTTAACAGCATCACAGTGAGTATGTTCACTGAGGGCAAAAGTTGCAGGGAGATGCCTTGCCCTGGGAGAGGTGGATCCCCAGACCATGCCCATTCTTCAGGTGGGAACTGATACTGGAAAATCAGAGACTAAATCCTGGTGAATCCCCAGGGATGCTACCACGTGGTGGCAGTGGTCCAGAGCATGCGGCAGCCAAGCACCTTCAGTTCCATTCTGCAGCAGCTAGGCTCAAGCTTAGTGGTGCAGTTTAATGCAGCCTCCCTCGAAGGAGGTGTGAGACTGAGACCTGAGGATTCTCTTGAGAATGTAGAAGTGCATTTGTTTGGGGGGAAATCCAAACAAAAGTGCATGCTTTAAAAAAATATAAAGTCAGAATAAACCCAGCAGAATGATCTGGATTAGAAAATAAGGCAGACTTTCATCATTTCCTTCCAAGTTGATGCCTGTTGTCATTAAGTATATATACTGCTTTTGAGGAAAGGTATTTAACATTTAAAAGATGTGTATTAGTGAATGAGGTTTTTTCCCAGCAAATGCTGGTAAGGAATATTCTCTTATGAGGACTTTCACAGTTTGTTCTTTCTAAACAGCTGCCACTGAAGTTAAAGATATTCAGAGGTGTTCTTCTTGAGTATACCCCCTTTTTTTGTATTAGTTGCCTTCAGCTCAAGCCCAGTTTATGTCACTCACTCTTAACATTAATAAGTGGTTATCAATCCTGGGTTTTACCATTAAAAGGTTCCTGTGTGGAATGAGTAGAGGGCAGTTAAAGTCACTTGGGCACCTTCGCTATGATGAATAAAAAGGTGCTCAAGTGTCTTTCAAATTAAAACTTTGCCTCTATTAGTCAGAAAATTTCAGGTGGCTTTGGAGATGCTTTAAAAAAGTCTCCAGATTTTAGATTTTTGTGTGGTGTCTTGAATGCTAATCTGTGTAATGCACTGAGGTGGTATAAAAGGCACCTCTCTCCTCCTGCCTGGTGGGTGAATCTGAGCAGTCAAGTTGCATCACTTCTTTCTCATTCATTTCCAAATGAGCAGTTAAGCTGATGAGACCTTAGGCTGGCATACTCCAGTGTGTTTGTTTTCTATATACAGATGATTACTGTATGCTGTTTATGTGCTTAGGCCATTTTTAATTTTAGAGAAGATTGCTAGCTCGAAGGAATAGAACTTACTTAGGTGTATGTGTAGATAAACATAACACAGTCATGCTGTCACCTACACACATTGCATGTCTTTGCTGGTGAAAGGGAAAACTAATCCTACCTGAAAGAACAGAAATTCTGAAAAAGGAGAACTAGAATAAGTAAGAACAAGAATACTTTTTTTTTCTACCACATAGCTACCTGGACACATTGCTGTGTGAGCTGGTCTAGGTGATCCTGCTCTGGCAGGGGGGTTGCACTAGGTGATCTTTCTAGGTCCCTTCCAACCCCTGACATACTGTGATACTGTGATAGCATGAATTTAATTTCTTGAAGGAAAGGTAGCATCATCATGTTAGTTTTGGGGGTATTTTAATTTCTTTTGATGGACATGTCCTGTAATAATTTTAGATAAGCAGCACAGCTAGACAGTGAAGTAGGGAGTATCTCAATAGATTTTATTTGGAAGTTATGTTAATTCATTAGTGGAAATCATCAGCATCTTCTGTTTGAGAAACTGTGTGATGACCAATAGTTAATTTTATCCAGAGCTGCTCCCATCCCACTAATTGGAAGTTTTGCAAAACTCTCTTTTTGTCTGTGGTTCATCACTTCTGTGAGGCTGCAGAGAGGATGTAGAGATTATTACTGATAGTGGTATTCTTTACATCAAGAGGATATTTAACTCTGCTCCTCTTTACATAACTGAACCCTCATCTTCTCTGTAGATTATTGACTTGGATGCACATGCATTGTATTCACAGAATCACAGAATGTTAGGGGTTGGAAGGGACGTAGAAAGATCATCTAGTGCAACCCCCCTGACAGAGCAGGATCACCTAGACCAGCTCACACAGCAATGTGTCCAGGCAGCTCTGCAATGGCTCCAGACAAGGAGACTCCACAGCCTCCTGGGCAGCCTGGGCCAGTGCTCTGGCACCTGCACTGCAAACAAGTTTCTCCTCAGGTTAATACTAAACCTCAGTTGAGTTTTTGACTGTGCTGTTGGCAGTGTTGGTAGTTAAGGAGCAGACTGGTGATAACGTCTGCTTCTGCTTTTTCTTGTTGGTGTTGCAGCAGTAGATTCTTCTGAGAAGCTGCTTGGAGCCCAGCTGCTGTAGTTGATCATGCTTGCCCTGTCAGCTGTTATTTTATGCACTTTATTTGGTTAATAGGTTGGCAGTTATTCATGCAAAGATATCACTGCAGGTCTGTATTGACCAGACAACTTCAGGAGCGCTTGAGAACCTCAGTTAATGCACAACATGATGGTCCTTGTGTTTTCAGAAATTCAGGGCTTGAAGGGACAGCAGAGAGAGTATTGACTGCTGTCATTCTACAGATAATTTGTGCAGTGGCTTTAATATTTTATCTCACCAAGTAGAAATGCTTCACCTATTATGGACTGACATTGTATTTTTCTTTGTTCTTGGTGAATTGCTAGATGAGAATATGCATAACAGCATTCTGGATATAGCTGTGTCTCTGGGAGTCATTTCTAGGTCCAGGTCATTTCCTGGTCCACTTCCACAACTGCATTGTACAATCATATCTGTGTGGCTAACAACACTTTTAATTTTCATCTCTTATTGTTTCATAATTTTGTAATAATTATGGATCTCATGCAATGAGCAGGTCTTAAAAGAGCTAAAATCTGAACACCAAGAAAGTGAGATAATCATAAGGCTCAGCATGTCACTAGTCTAGAAAGTCCTGAGATCCTGTTGCTTTAGGAAAGAAAGAAATATAATGGGAGACAAAGGCAATTTTAAATCCATTGAACCAAGCTCAAGTCTGATGAGCAGTTTTGAGGAATTTAAGTCATCACAAGCTTCATACTTAAGCAAAGCTGTTACTTTAGGCTTTGTTTATCCCTTCAATTTAGGTTTACTCAATGATCTTGCAAACTGAGTCTAATTGGGAGAGCCCTGCTGATGACTGGCAGGTCGTGTGTGTTGTTTGTGGTCCTAACAGAACACAACTTCTTGTAGAGCACTGCACTGCAGAAGACAGTTAATGATTTTAGAGGAGATGAAAAGGTTGATTTGTGGTGTAGACCACTGCACGTGGCTGTGCAATAATACTAGAGACAATCTGGGCAGTAAGCAGTAAGTGAAGCATTGTCATTTTCTGCCAGAAGCATCACAGAAACGTGGCAGGTTTTGTTCATTTGCTGGTCTAGCAGAACAATTAATGGATATAGTGGAGGCAAACCTCCACCAAATTCATGGCAGGTGAGATGGCTGTATCTGACATACTCCTAAATTAAATCTATTGTGTCAAAAATCAGTTTTAAATTGTCTGGAGTAATCAGAGTGGGAAGCTAAACAAGAGTTATTTGGCAAATTGGTAGTGAGGTGGCATATCGCGTCTCTAAAACTCTGTAGTCTTCTGGTTTGTGTGAGAGGCTATAAGGTCACAATAATTGCTTGAAGAAAAGCATGCCGACAGGGAAAGTGAAATATCAGGACAAAGAAGGACTTCCTTTATGTCTAGGCAGTGGAGAAAAGTCCTTGGTATCCTTCTTACCAGATAAGAGTGAGCAAACATGCTTTTTGTATGCGTCACTTGTCTTGTGTGGCTTAGGAACATGCTGAGTCAAATAATGACACTCTCTCTGGCAGTGTCTCCTGCTCAGCCCCTGGGGACAGCTGCAGAGTGGAAATGTGACAAACCTCCATCCCAGGCCTGCCAGGCTGAGTCCTCCTCTTTCCTCTTTGCGACAGTGGCACCCAAGTGCTGAATGACTTCGACCCTGAAAGCCCAGTTCCCCCACCCACATTTTCCTTTACAGTGTAGCTGAATGGAGGCTTTTCCCATAGCTTAGTCATTGCTATGGCTCAGCCAAAAAAGCCTGTAATGTACAGGACTGCTTTCAAAGAATTTGTATAACTTACAGACATGACATTTTGTGTGTCTAGTATCTGCTGCTTGGGGGGGGGGTGGATTGTGGGAAAGCAAGGGGACAGAGTTATGCTGGAAAATGGGAGGCTAGGAAGAAGGCTCCTCTCTAACAGAATTAGGAAAGCTAGTCTTTAAAATATCTCTGACAAATTTGCAAGTTTCACCCTCTTTCAATCTTATATTCTTATTACAAGCTTTGATATAGTTCTTTTACCTTTTAAGCTTGCTTTGAAAGAAGAAAATCAAACCTGGGAAAAAAATCTATTCCTAAGATGTAATCACATGTGCTATAAAAATCAGAGTAAATACAACTCTGAATTTGGTGACATAGACACAAAAAATAGACTGTGTATGACAATAAAAAAACACTGACATTCTCCACAATGTTCCTCCAGAGTTAACTTACAGCCTGTTTCTAATTCAGACTGAAGTGGATTAGCGTTGGCTAATAAAAAAATTCCATGCAATAGATGAAGGAGTTGGAGGAATAAATAAGCAGCTCTTCCAGAAGTTTGTGCCTTTCTGTCCTGGAAGAATGTACTGAATATCAAAGGAATGCCAAGCAGCAAAAGCTTTTTTTACAGAAGAAACTTAAAGACAATTCCCTGTTGCTGGAAATCAAGAAGAGTTGCTAAACTGGCTGGGATATAAAGTGTCTTATAAAGAGCCTGTGTGAGTGCCAAAGGATTCCCCTGTCTGCAGTTCATAATAGGGGCTGGAGAGGTACTTGGATACTGTGGGCATGCCAGTGTTCAGCCTGGAGCTCTAACCACGTTTCAAAATCACTCTCTTACACTTGTAGCACTGAACATCCCTGGCATTAGCATTAGAACCTGTGCTTCTCAATTGCAGTTAAGGCTGAGATGCAATGCCATGTAAAAGGGAAAAGAGGCAATGTAAGAACGAAAGAGGCTCACTGGATGGGAAGTAGGACCTGCTTTCAAGAACAAAGTCTTTCTGAATCTAGAACAACCCTGCTGGTGGCTTTATCTGAGCTTTAGAAACAGCTTCAGCTAGTGAAGACACATAAGAAAACCAAAGCCATTTGCAAATGTTCCTGTATTCCTCATTTCTTCTGTACCAGCCATTATTGTCTTTGTTCTCCCTGGTTCAGCAGAAGTGGGTAACTATGACTGTGAAGCAGAATAACAGCAATTATAGATACATTAAATAGCAGGTGCATCCTGCTCCTGGGTCAAGCCAATGATGCTAGTTATGCACATAGTTTGATGGAGGTATTTCTTATCAGCTTAGCAACCTTATCAACTATTGTTAACAACCAGTATTAACAAAATGTCAACATCCAGAGCCTGGGACAAGTCTAGACCTACTGTGGACAGAACCAGATACTCAGAAGAACTGTCCTCTTGTGACCATGTCCTTTCAAGTCTTTACTGTTGGAGCAGCATCCCACCTCCTGGGTCACAGCTTTCCCTGCGCGTAGGGTGGAAGAAGCCTTGCTGGGTCACCAAGTCTGGTCTTCTGCCATTGCAGGCATCCACGTCATATAGTTCCTTTCACATCTCAGCTAAAAACTCCTGGGTAAGGCCTTATCAGTTCCATCTCTGTAACAATAAGAGCTTAGAGCTTTTGCTGTGCCAGAGCTGTGTTCCAGCTTTTATAGGGCAGCTTCATTCTTATTTAAAATACCACTAATAATCTTTTCCCACTACCAGAGGACAGCCACGTTCAGAAGACAAGGTAGCAGTTGACAGGAAGTCAAGCTACCACAGCTCTCTTAACAATTTGAGGGCAAAAATAGTTGTTCAGCTGAAAGCCACAGGCGGGGAAAGGTGGGGGATAAGCAAGAAAAGTGAGTGCTCTCTCCTGTGTTGCAGCAATGACTTCTGCAGCTCTAGTGCTGGATGGCATTGCACAGCAGCTCTTCAGATCTCCTTGTGGAACATGGCCTAGCAGTGTGCAATCTTTACCACAGAAGTGTTCTCTATATGCAATACACATTTCCTGGCAGCACCACTAAGAGACAGTACGCTGTGAAAAGCAGTGATGTGGTGATGCTGATAGCCAACAGTGTATGTCCATGTGCCTTCAAAGTCTTCAGAAAGAAACAGCAAAACTGCACATGTTGGGCACTGAACAGAGGAAGCAGAATGGCACAGCAGAAAATGCTGCCTTTGTTCATTTACTAATGTCCATAAACAGAAGGAATGGAAGTCAGAGGAGAGTTGCAACACCAATAAATAAATAACCCCCAAGCCATTACAGACTCAAGATGGACAAATCTGGTGCAGAATCTGCTGCAGCATGTGGGGATGCACTACTTGCATAACTAGTCCTCTGACAGTTGAGCCTTCTTCTATCCTGACCTGCCTTGCCTGGTGATCCATGTGACACTGCAAAATTAAAGGTTTGATGTTACAGATTCTTTTGGAAGTTTCTCTCAGGGTTTGATGAGGTTGCTCTGCTGCTGTGAGATCTCTGCTGGTGTGGCATCTCTGCAGCAGCACTGTTGTTCCCCCTTTACATAGCCTAGAACAAAATAGGGGATGCAGCCAGTGAGGGGCTTTGGCCCTTTTTCCTTCTCACCAGCACATCTGCCCTGATTTTACCTTCCTTACAAATGCATTCTACAGAAAGTTGTCTTTAAATGCAGGTTCTCCATTTTTATAATGCTTTACGTTTTGGCAGAAGCAAATGACTGAATACTACTTTTATTTCTAACTAGTTTCACTTTCTGGTTCTCAGGTACTACCAAAATATTAGACTGTACCCTCCTTCATATATGTATATATGCTCACTGTGGATGCACAGTTTCTATCAGAATTCTTTTTTTAATGATAGTGTTAGTTTCAAGTTCTATAAACTCAGTCACACTGTTCTCCTGCCCTTTTATTTTGTCTTCCTAGACACAGAAACAGTGTCATGTCATCCCATGCAGGGCCACCTCTGTGGCACAGCAAGAAATAGTGAGGACAGAGGAGCGATGGGAGATTGCACTGGAGGATGTGATCTGCTTCTCTTTGGAGTGACTCCAAGTACCTGCTTGCAGACCAACTCTTCAACTTCTGTGTGCCACCACTACCTGTGCTGCAAACCACTGGATCAGCCATCAGATGCTGCTTGTATGTACTTCAGCCCATGCAGCACAGAAGATGCTCGGTGTCATCCTGCATAACCAAAGGGAAGGCTGAGGTAGAAGCCACCTCTGCTGATCTCAGGATGTAGTAATGCAAGTGATTTCTTCAATAGCAAAGCCATTTAAAGATCTTTTTACTTCAGGTCACTGCCACTCTGCTGTTTGTTTGTTGCAGTCTGAGGAGCCTCTGTCACAGTAGCTCGAGTCATTAAAATGATTCAGGTTAAAAATTCCTCTTGTAAAGGACTGGAGAGTTGTTTGGTTTGCATTGTTTTGATGAGAATCAGTTCATTATCAACTTTATTTTGTCCTTAGCACAACTGACAGATTTTTCAAATAGCAATGACTTGCTAGAGGTCAGAAACTCCTCTTCTGTTGGTGTTGCCACTGATCAAAGCTGTGGATAACCTACCCAACAAGCAGCTCCTTAGCACACAAGGCTGAGAGGCCAGTGGGTATTGCTCAGCAGCATCGTTCCAGGAATGGCTATTTGGTGCCAGTACAAGACTTCTGGTTGTGGCTGAAATGCAGTTTCTGGCAGAATCATTTTAAGGAAGAGGAGTTAGTCTTAAGTCTTAAGTCCTGGTGGCTAGGAGGATGCCCATGAGGCAGCAATGTGCCCTTGTGGCCAAGAGGCCAATGGCATCCTAGGATGCATTAAGAGGAGCGTGGCCNTGCAGCCTTCTTGCAGGTATAATTGTTTCCTTTGGGCAGGATTGGTTGGATTTAACTCTGCCAGTCAAGAATTATCTTAAATAGGAATAGTTACTATTCTGCTTCTCGTATATGAAATTACTCTGTGAATATAATGCAGTTTGTTATGACTTTACACTTAAATGAATCTGATATTTAATTGCTTATGGCAGGTTAGGGAATGCTCTGAGGTGACCAGCTCATAGTATCTTCAACAGATAAAACTCTTATATAGTATCTTTTAAAAAAAAAAAAAAAGCTTTCCTCAGTAAAATTTTGTTTTCAGATGTTTGTCTTCATCTATAACTAGACATATATCACAGCCATGAACGTGCCTGCCTGTGCCTACAGATGTATCTTTGACATATGCACACGTTCCGACTTGAAAAGCTCTAGAGCACAGTTGCTGTGCAATAATGAGTTTCATTTGTTTTCACAGGTCAGCACCTTCAGTGAACCTTGGAAAAACTCTTGTGTGATCAGTCAGCACACTGAAGCATCAGCACCCGTTTGCTAAAGGTAGCCTGGGATAAAAAGCTGAATGCTGTGGTTTCAGTGACTTGTCGTTGAAACTTTGTGGTTGCTGTGTAGGAGGCTTATAAGCTGGACACGTTTGACAGCCTTGTTTCTGAGCTGTGAAATCTGTACATCTAATTTATGAAAATTATCTCTGGTTTAATTTTATTCTTTTTCTTTTTAATGAAGTCAACATATTTTCCTTGCCTTCAGTGGAAACAATAATGGAAATATTTTAAGACGTACTCCGAGTCTGTTTTGACCTCAAAAAAGGAGAAGAATCAAGATATTCTACATTATGATGAAGGTCTAAGAAGAAAATTAAAATTAAATATAGGGAGTTAAGAGGTGAGAGGAGATGGAGAAATTAACTGTGGGAAGTGACACAGTCATCATCAAATGTTTTAAGTGAGAATTTGATTTAAAAAACTCCAAACTACTAAGGATATTTAGACTAAACCATGGCACTGGTACCCCTCAGGGCAACCAGCAGTATCTGCAATCTTTCACATGGTCTAAACAAGAAAATAAGTTTATAGGTAAGGTAAATCCAAGACTAATGAGTCTAAAGATAGGACAAAGAGGGAGCTGCAGCAGAAGCAGTTGCAACCACAGCAAAATGGTCATCTTTACATGTTTGTTTTATTTTGTGTAGTTGAGTTTTATGCTGCATTTGGTGAATTGATTCAGTTGATTGAAGGGTGAAATGTGCTCCCTGTTGGTGCAGGGGATACACAGGTGTGCACAGCTGGAACTGGAAGGAAGGGAGAACAAGTTTCTTGGCTTCACTATGCTGTGTATGTGTGACAGAGACACATCCATGTCTGCATTGCCAAGCTGGAACTAGGAGAGTCATTGAGCCACCTTCATCCCTTCCTTTGCTGTTCTCATTTCTGCTCTGGTGAGTGCCTTCTGTCCTGTGACTCCACAGAAACCTGAGCTGTGGCAGTACAGGATACCTGAGCCTATAGTATTGGCAAATCCTGTTCCCATCACTGTTGTGAGCAATGACTGCCCAAGCCTTCAGTTTTCACCACCAACAATTTCACCTCTGGTAGGCAAATTCTCAGTATTGTATACACTATTCCCTGTAAGTCAATCTATGGGAATGTATCAAAAACCAACAAAGACCTTTGAACAGAAAACAAAGGAGAAGGAAAAGAACATTCAAGGTGTGAAACAAAGTTTCTTGCTGAAATATAAGTGAAACAACTAGTCGTGTGAAAATAACTACAGAGTGCATTTGTGGGAGGACAAAAATCTGTTTGCAAACATCAGTCAGAGACTTCTGTGCAAGCAAAGATTGAAAGTGTGATCACCCACTGTCTGTTGATTCAGAGGGATGGCTACAAGATTCAGCTTAATTTTCAGTAATTTCTATAGTGAAATAGACCATAAATTGTAATTCCTTGCTACTGTCTCACTGGTCTTGATAGGAAAGCTGTTCCTTTTCAAGGAGGGGAGGAATGTTATTCTAACATTGTACCTTTGACTAGAAGATTAAGGAATTAGGGTGTCTTGTTCAGCTTGTGTTTTCTTTCCAGAATCCTGAGCCTGTAAACATGCTGATTGCATCTGTAGGTGAGTATACAAGAAAACAGTAAAACTGCTGTCTTAGGTACTCTTCTGGACAATGACATTTTTCTTGCCTGTTATTTTTGTTGCGTCTTGCACACTTAGCACTTGATATCCTGTTCCTTGAGCAGAGAGTGCTGTTTCTCTGAACTAACTTGTGAGAAACCAAGAATAAAACCAAGGAGATACTGAAGATGCTAGTCCAGGTCAATGGAGGCTTTGGAAAATGACACTTTTCCCGTAAAACATGAGATATATAGAGAACCAAGAAAGAACTTTTGCATTCAGCATTTAGCCAAAAGCAGCATCACACAATTCAGCATTCCTGTCCATATGGCTGAATTTCCCAGCCCAGTCCTCTACCTCTGACTATCATAAGGATTGCACAACTACTTTTATATCAGAATATGTCAGGGGTTGGAAGGGCCCTAGAAAGGTCATCTAGTCCAACCCCCCCTGCCAGAGCAGGATCACCTAGACCAGGTCACACAGACCAAGACAAAACTCTGTCTGTGCCTGTTTTCTCTTTTTCTGTTTCACTAAGCCTATAGTTCTTCAGCTCCCTGTTCCATGATATTTTTAGGTGGTTTCTTAGCCACTCCATTTCCTCTTGTATCTAGGAGCCTCTCTTTACTCAGCCTACCTGCCTGTTGCTGGCTAGGGATAGGCAGTGAAGCACTAGTGCTGCTCCTCTGCCCCAGGCCTCCCCCTCTCCCCCTGCTAGGATGGTCACATCCTGGCTACTGAGAGGCAAAAGCAGCTGCTTAAACCTTCCCTTCTGCAGGCTTCACCTTCCAGCTTAAAAGTCATCAGAGATCCTTTTTTCTCCTTCTTTTTAGCACTAGCCTTTCCCCTTTGGTGTTTGCCTCTCAGGGAAAACATGAGGTCACTGAGCCAGCCCAGGATGTACCTTGCTGTTGCAGGGAGCTCTCGTGGTGGAGCAGCCATCCCAGTGCTGTATATCCTGGGCAGGCACTTGGCCATCTGGGCAGAGAGATGCTGCAGGTACCTTGCTATGCCTTCCCAGGAGATACACTCCTATCAGCTGAGAAATGCTGCTCTAGCCCATGACTGAATGGCCAAGAGAATGGTATTTACTTATTTCTAGTTTTTTAAAGACATCTTTCATTGTCCCACAGCCCAGAAGGTTACACCTCTTCTGTGACCCCCTCCTGAACCACTGCTGGCAACTGCATACATGTTTGTAGCCCAACCACAGGCCAAATCAAATGTTAAAGACTTTAAATCACTAAGAAGATTGCATTTTACTTGCCCTTTGAAACAGGTCAAAGAGTGCACACATAACCAGTGCTTTTAGCCACCACACCTTGATCTTCTGGAGTTGTGTGTCCATGCCATGCAGCACATGTAAGGAGATGTTGATTGGGTTCCAGAGGCTGCAAAATAATTAAACTTGATAATGCTGCACAGAAGATGATAGCACAAAGGGAAATGGAAACATTAAACCTGAGAACAGGAAAACTGATGAGAGTGTCAGAAACGGCCAGAAGGAAAAAGGAGACAAAGATGTTATTTCCAAAACAATATCCAGAGATCAAAGGAGGCTGGTGTTCTTTCAAATCACTGTTTGTGATTTGCAGATCTGCAGGAGAAGGTTAAAGAGCATCATTTTTGAAAGGTGTCATGAAAAATACAGAGTATTGTAGAGAAGCAGTAGACCCTGTAGCTTTTTTTTCTTGGCTCTCTTCTTGTCATACCCTCTGCATTTCTGTGCTGGCCATGAAAGGTTTCTGTGAGTGAAGTGTCACTGTTCTCTTCACTTGAAATTGTCTTTAAATCAAGCCAGAGATTAAACAGTTTTGCCCTTTGATAGCATCGTATGAAGTAGAAAATCTCCTCACTCATTCTGGGAGCTGCCTTGTTTCTCCTCTATTGCTAGATCTAGTTCAATGCTTTTAATGATACAACTGCACAGATTTTCCCCTTTAGCTCTATTTTTCATCCTATCCTGATCAGTTTCATTGATTTTGTCCTATTTCTGTCAAAACTAATACATATTTAGAAATACCAAAATATTTCATGCTGACAGTTTTCATATGAGCATTTAAATGTTCCATTTATTATATTTTATTATGACATTTTGTTTGATTTTAAATCATTTTAAAAGCTGGGAAAGAAATGTTTCTTCACAGTTTGATGCAGAATGTCCAACCTGAAATGAGCTTTTTTCTTGCTTGACCATCTCAATAATTGCCATGTGGTTTGTGCCACTTCATATGTTTTTTGCCAAATGGAAAACTCAGATGCCTGTCCTGTTTTGGGCAATCAGCCTAGCATTTATTAGTCATTCTCTGTGCTTTCTTAGAGCTTTACAATTCAGTATGCATGCTGTCAAACATGTCTATGCTCACTTTTTCTTTTATCACAGGTGGGAAACAATGCCAGGGTTGCATACAGTGAGTAATCAGTATTCTAGAAAATGAAGGACAAAGAAGTAACTGTTAAAATATACAAGAAAAGTTTGACCTTAGTTCTTGGCCTTCTTACTTTGTGTATGAGGGTTAAGTGATCTGCTATAAAAAAGGGAGGTCAGCAAAGCAATGTGCCAAAGTAGAACTACACATGCACTTTAAGGCAGTTTATAGGGGTCCAGGATAGAGCAAGTTGAAGAAAATGCTGGGACTTGAAGGGCTCCTGGGAGGAGGTGGCTGGGAAACTCTGCACTGGGGAGAAATGTGAGACTTTTGCCTCATATTGTTCATGGTGGTAGTAAACCTGACACCACTCCTATGGCCACTGCCTCCTCTTCTCTGGCACTGTCCTTACACACACATGCCCCTGCTGTTCATCCTGCCTCTAATGCACTGGGTGACCAAATGTGGGTGACTATGAGGAGCTGTGGAAAATCTGTGGAAGCCTTGTGCAGCTCAGGGAATAGCCAATGCTTATCTGCTTAGGTCTGGGGTCTGGGTACTCTTCACTGGGTTAAAAACTGGCTGAATGGCCATTCCCAGAGAGTTGTGATTAATGGATTGAAATCTAGCTGGCTGCCAGTCACCAGTAGTGTCCCTCAGGGCTCAGTTTTGGGGTCAGTCTTGTTTGGCATCTTTATTGATGACCTGGACGTGGGGATCAAGAGCATCCTCAGTAAGTTTGCAGATGACACCAAATTGTGTGGGAGTGTTGATGTGCTGGAGGGCAGGGAGGCTCTGCAGAGGGACTTGGACAGGTTGGATCCATGGNCCTTGAAGGGCTTAGAGGACAAGCCATATGAGGAGAGGCTGAGGGAGCTGGGCATGTTTAGTTTGGAGAAGAGGAGGCTGAGGGGGAACCTCATTGCCCTCTACAACTACCTGAAAGGAGCTTGTAGAGAGGTGGGGGTTGGCCTCTTCTCCTTAGTAACTAATGACAGAACCAGAGGGAATGGTTTGAAGTTGAGACAGGGTGGGGTTAGATTGGGTATTAGGAAGAAATTCTTTAGAGAAAGAGTGGTAAGGCACTGGAACAGCCTTCCCAGGGAGGTGCTTGAGTCTCCATCCCTGGAGGTGTTTAAGAAACGTGGAGATGTGGTGCTCCAGGACATGCTCTGGTGAGAGCAGGGATTATGTGGTTTGTTTTTGTTTGGTTGGGTTGTTTTGTGTTTTTGGAGTTTTTTGGTTTTTTTGGTTGAACTCGGTGATCTGAGAGGTCATTTCCAGCCATGAATGTTCTGTGATTCTGGAGACAAGGTGATGTCCTTTTGTCCTAATATAATGGTTGTCTGCTTCTAACAGAGCCAGAGTAATTCTCTTTAACTTACCAGACCAGGCTAGGGAATCTGGATTTACCACCAGTTTTCAGAGGCAGTAGTTTCCTTTATCTTCTTCTCTCACAGAAAGCTAAATAGTGAGGCTTTTGGAATTTAATTGGTGTCTTTATATTCAACCTGTTGAATTCCTTGATATTTTAAGAAAGACATGTTTAACCTTTTTGTGAGGTCAGGAGAAAACAATGTTTTACACAATAAATTGTCTTCTCTCTATAAAATTATATTTTATACAATATATATCTGCTCATTGGTGTAAATTATTCTTGCATGTTATTTAACATCTTCCATAAGTTAGTGGAAGATGGCCTAATATGGCTTCATGTGGGCTTGCTATGCCTTTACTAGTTTTTTAGACCTACATAGCACTCCTTTGCACCTAGTGGAAATGGGGTGAAAAAGCCTCATTCAGCTCTCTTTCAGTTCCCTTTTATCCACTGAATGGGAAGACCAGGCCCTTCAGCTTCCACTTGTTTGGGTTTTTTTGCTTCCAAAATATCTGTACTCCTCTTCCTGAAGCAACTCAAGGGAGCTCACAACATAGATCTCTCAAGGCTTGCTTAAGAAAAAGCCTGTGACTCAGTCCTGCATTTTTGGGGGGTTAAATGAAATATCCCAAACTAGAATATGAGGCAAGGTTTCTGTAAGAATGCTGTTGTGCATCAACAAGACCAAGATCAGTGCTCAGAGATAGCTGTTACATTGGTGTGAATCAGGGCTGGCCTGAACCCACACCTCCATTGCTTCTCAGTCTAGTACTGAGAAAGCTTTTCAGGTCTGATTAGTCATTTGAGTTAAGGGTAATAAATGACAGAGAAACTAATAAAAAACCCCTCAGTAAATGTGAGGCATAGCTGCTCTCTAGTGGACTTGTGAATAGTGTCAGCAACCTAAGCAGACAGCAGTGTATCATCTCCTGAATAAGAGACCAAATAATGTGATCTAAACCCACTAAATGTTGATGGGAGTGGCTGAACAAAATGAGGTGGACAACAAAATAGCCTGTACTTAACGTTGCTTTTATGTATATGCAAGAAGGTTTGCTTAAGATGTAGTATGTATCTTAAAAGCAGCTTCAGAAATAACCTGGACATCCCATTTCTTAGTTTTTTAGTTCAATTACTGAGACAAGTGTTCCCACCATAAAGAAGTCTGGTCAAATGCTGAAGAAGTGAGAAGTGTGTCCTGTGTTATGAAGTCTAACACAACCATAATCATCTCTGTGTGTGCCAGCTTTCAGTGCAAGTTACTGTGCAATGGTAAAGACTATGGGTTTAGAGTTGTATTACCTAATTAGAGTTTAAGTCAACAATACTCACTTTAGCCCTCAAGCCCCTCAGCAAAATACAACTTGCTTTGTACTGCAGTGTTATGTGAATATTAGTAGCTGATGGTATGTGCTTGCTATGATGGAAAACAGATCTCAAAGTAAATATCACTTGCAAAACTACTGGAACAGAAGTGTGGAAGATGGAAAGAAGAGTGGAGATCACTTCTAGTAGACACTGCACTCCAGGTTGATGCAATTACATCAACAAAAGATGTCCCCAGCAGTATAGTTCATTCTGCCAGGAAAAGGGATTCAGTACATGCTGGTGCAAGAATTCAGCTATAGGTCATCTGTAGTTATACCAGCAAGTCCTATGAAGTATAACAGCGGCCCACATCCTTCTCCCCAGTGGTCTGTTCCCCAGGGACAAGCTGCCTGAATGATGACTGGGAAGTCTAGGTGGAATTTCACCTGGATTGGTGTTAATGAAAACTCCATTTAGTCTTTGGGAGGGTGGAGGCATTGGCCTTAGGAGGAAACACAAGCACTGTGTTTCCCTTCTCACACCAGCACTGCAGAAGAACTTGAGGCATGGTTATAGAAGATCAGTGAACCCCCAGGACAGAAGTGTGACTTATCTCACCTTTTTCAAAGCACCAAGCTCTTCTCCAGTGGTGAGTTGACTCCAGCCAGCAGCTAAGCACCTCCACAGCAGCTCTCTCTCTCCCTGCAGAGTGCAGGAAGGATAGAAAGAGCAAAAGGAAAAGCACTCAAGGATCAAGACAACTCCATGAAGCCTCTGAAAAGAGGATGTGCTGAATGGGGAAGCATATAAGTCTTGCTAAACCAAAAGAAAGACGCTTGGAAAAAATGCATGCTTGTGTTGGTTATAGATTGGGTGATTCTGGATGGCTCATTACAAGACAATGGGAAGTCATTCTAATTTTTGATACCCTTATCAACTACTAGATCCATCTTTTAATTCAGTGGGATTGAGGTAATGGGGGGGATTAAATGAAAAAGGCTCAAACTTGAAAAAATAAAAACAGGAAATGCTTTTTGTCTCTGTAGTGGGCTTAACAGCATTATCTGAAAGATAAGCTTGAGCTGTGAAAATGTCAGTCTGAACTACGCAGAGGTCAAAAAAGATACATGAAAACTAATATTTTCTATTTCCTTTTTGTTCAGCTTCCTGTATGCTGAGCCTAGGTTGTTTATTCTTATGAATGATGCAATGGGTTAACGGATAGTATGTGGGTTATCAGTAAGGAAATCTGAAGGTAAAAGGACCATAACAGTACTTCATGTTTCACTTTGATTAAACTGATGGAATTCCATGTAAATGGGAAATTGTGAAGGCGTACAGCCTTCATTCTATCAAGAGGATACAGGAGGAAGTAACTTGAAACACCAACTGTCATGTTGCTTCTGATTTCTAAATAATGAAATGCCTTGAAGTCTTGCAATTCAAAATCCATACAGGCTTTTAACAGAAGATAAAATACATCTGAAGTCACAGAATCACAGAATGGTTTGGGTTGGAAGGGACCTCTGGAGCTCATCTAGTCCAACCCCCCTGCAGTGGCCAGGGACATCCCCAACTAGAGCAGCTTGCCCAGAGCCCTGGCAAGCCTCACCTTGAATGCCTCCAGGGATGGGAACTCAACCACCTCCCTGGGCAACCTGTGCCAGTGTTCCACCACCCTCGTGGGGAGGAACTTTTTCTTAATATCCAGTCTAAACACTTCTTTTGCTTTAGAAATCTAAGTAAATCAAGGATATTTTAAATCAAACTTTTTTTTAAAAAAACACCTCTCTTTTTTTGTTTCTTTGCATCTTTAGAGTGTGCACAGTAGTGCAGGGTAAGCTCAATTGCCTTTTAGAAATGAGAAGAGTTGGTGCACAGGGAAGCTGCCCTCAACCCCTCACGCTTGAAAGTTTCAACATGCCTGCTGGTGACACACAAGAGCATTGCAGATCTTCCCCCACAGGGACCCACACCTGGCCAGGCAACATCCAAACCCTTGTGCAATCTCATCTGCTGCTCTCCAGGTAAGCCACAAGAGATGGGTATTTGTCCAGGGGAGAGGCAGGCAGGTGTACTAGCAATAGGACCAATTTAGTAGTTCATAGAATCATAGAACAGTTACAGCTGGAAGAGACCTTGAAGATCATCAGTGCAGCCTTTGTCCTAGCCCTAGCAACCTGCTAAATGATGCCTCCCAGTGCAGCATCCACCTGTCTCTTAAACACCTCCAGGGATGGTCACTCTGCCTGTTCCAATGGCTGACAACCCTTTCAGTAAAGAAATTCTTCCTAATGTCTAGCCTGAACCTCCCATGGTTCAATTTCCATCCNCACAGAATGAATTATAGAATGGTTTGTGTTGGAAGGGATCTTAAAGGTCATCTGCTCCAACACCCCTGCTGTCAGCAGGGACATCTGCAACTAGAGCAGGTTGCTCACAGTCCCAAATGACCTGGAATGGTTCCAGGGCTGGGGCATCTACCACCTCTCTGGGCAACCTGGGCCAGTGTCTCATCAGCCTCATTGCAAAATATTTCTTCCTTATATCTAGTCTAAATCTCTCTCTTTTAGTTTAAAATCATCACCCCTTGTCCTGTTGCAACAGGTCCTGCTAAAATATTTGTCCCCATCTTTCTTAGGGGCTTGAAGTTGATGGTTCTGAAATATGTAGGTATAGCAGCAACATGTTCTTTCTGTCTTAAGCAAAAATAGTTGATACTCTTGGTGGACAGCAACAAAGATTTTCTTTGATGTGGGTCTGATATTCATTGTTTCTTTGCTAAACTGCTGTTGCTTTACTAAAGATCAATAGTAATATTTCCTGAAAAACAGCAGGGAGGGAATGCCCTTGGTTTACCCCACCTTAGTGCTGCATGTTGGTGTTTTGAAACTAGGGTGGGGTGATTTATATTTTGATAGACCATTATCTAGGAGGGGAAGCAATTAACTTGAAACCTCAACATCTCAAGTGACTGCATTCTGCATAGTATTTTGTTCCTCACTGATGTTGTTGTTGCTTATATGCTGCACAACTGCCTGTGAGAGCAGCCAGGAGCTAGGGAGGGTCATTTAAAGGCTTCAGCTGTCCTTATGTGATGTGACTTAGTATGGAGGACTGACTGCAGCATCAAATATCATCCTTCACCTGAGCTGTTTTCTCCATATATTCCATATACAGGGCAATGCCATAGAGTAATCCTAGTAGGTCACACACAGGAGAATAAATAAGCAGCAAGAGGTTTAAAAATAATGGAGAAGAGGCAGCAGCTAAATCTTGTGCAAGCTGCTTACAGTCATTGGTGGCTCATGCCTGAGTACCTCATGGGGCCACTCAGTCCCATAGGGCAAACCTTCTGTGCCTCTCCTCTCTTCCCTGAGCTGTCAGAGAGGAAGTGACTTCTGGTCCTCTGTGAAGAGCTTTGAGTGAAAAATGTTACAGGAGAGCCCCAGTGTTACTGTCAATACAAACAGTCTTTTATTTGACAGTAGTCCAGACCTAAATGAAATACACTTAGCTTAGGACATAGAAAAGGAGCCTCCTTTCCAGGAGTCCTTGACTCTAGTATTGACAGAGTGGTTATCCTAACTTTTGGAGTACTGTACAGTAGAATAAGCAGGGCTCAAAGTAGCTGCACTACAACAATCCTCTGGGCAGTAATGTACTGTAAAAGACAAGTGGAACTGAGCCTGCTCTGCCTTCCCTTCTCAAGTAGCCTGGACACCTCGCTGTGCTGATTTTACATAGTCCAGAAATATGTCTCTAAGCTCTTTGAGTGGCCAGAATGAAATCAGTCTTGAACTAGGTTCCCAACAGCTGGCTTGTGGTAGTGTAGACATCACATCAGTTCAAGAGAAGCAGCTCAGACCCACCACTGGCTAAATAATCCTCTAGTACCTGGTTGGGAAGCTGAACAAATTGTGCTTGAATGCAGTACACGTTAATGGTTTGCTGGAGAGTGTTGGCAGGAGTTTGTAGATTGAGAGGCTTGATGAGGAGCACAAATTGCCCCAAGTGATACCAAAGCCACTCTCCAGACTCCTCCTATTTTTCAGTTTGTTGCACACATGTGAGGCAAGAAAGGAAATGCCAACTCCTGTGCAAGTACTTTTGATGCTGCTGCAGCTGTATAGAAAAGGGATACATCACTGGAAATATTTAGGACATGACAGGCCTGGAAGGAACCTCAAGAGGTCAATTTCTCTTCCTCATATCCATACTTGCTTTATTTTTCTTCTTTGTAATAAGTGGCAAGAGCAGACAATCTAAAGTGAGAAGCTGGGCTTTAAACCATCCACTGTGTCTCTTGGAGTAGAGAGAGTGACACTAGAGCTATGAAGCAGAATCCAGCATCCTTCATGCCTGGATTGGACCTGATGTTCCCTTCACTTTGGCCCTGTGAGTAGGTTGGTGCTTGGTGCTGCCACAGCATTACACCTGCCTCGATGGTATTGCTGCACCCTCACCCACTGCTTCCTCCCACTGCCCACTGCATCTCTGGTGTCACCAGCTGCTGGCTGCCACAAAACTGCTGTGTCCCCATCACAAGCCCTGCACTTCCCTGAGGGCTAAGAAATGGCTCCCAGATACCTCCCTGTTTTTAAAGCCTGTGTCTCCAAATTTCTTGTTTTCACCTAGTATTGTTCATTTCTCTCTCTGCCTTCAGAATCTTTATTTCAGTTCTAAACTGATGAATTTTCTTTGCCTTGGGAGAGGCTTTTTCAAACAACTCTGCCTCACTGATTTTCTACTCCTTCCTAAATCTCAGATGGAAAATATCTCTTCCTGTCCCCAGACTTGTTTTTCTCTTCTGCTGGAACTGATTTCACTAGTTATTATTCTGCACTTCCAGCATTGCTCAAAAGATGTTGCAGAAAACAAAGTTGTATTGTATTGAAACAGAAAACAGTTTCAGAATGGGATGAATCACCCTTTCTTACAACACTCAGCTAAAAATAAAAAAAGAGTTGATTCACTGTAGAAAGTCTATGTGAGGTTTCTCAAATTCAGTTCTGATTTATTGTCTGTGAGGCAATTCTGTGCAATGTGGTATCATTTTACTTGAAAATGGCCTGGCGGTTTCATTGATTCATTCTGGGAGGTGACTTTATTTTGTTGGTAAGTTTTTAAAGGCTTTTTTTGCTTATTTCATGAAGCTTTTGAAGCATATTTTAGATTTCAGACTATAGAATATTTTGGAAAATTTAAGTGAATGCATAATAAAGCATAACAAGAAGTATGATAGAAATATGCTACACTCAGAGCCAGTGAAAGGCAGAGGTTTTTTCACACAACACACAATCAAGCTGTAGAAGTTTTTACCTCAGTATCATCAAGGACAAGACCTTTATGAAATTCATAAAGAACAATTGATAACATCATCTATAGCTAAGGTACAGAAAACAGATAAAAGGAAACCATCAAAACTGGGGACAGTGATGCCTGCAGTGTGTTCCTTGGTGTGCAGTAGTAGTGCTATGGGCTGCCCATACTGGGGATGGTTTTCAGTCCCCTCAAGCTGGATCCAGCCTTGCACTTCCCTTGACCTGGGCAAAGGCTGTGAGTGCCTCTACAGCCTCTCCTCAGCAAGCAGGACTGATGCCTGCATGTGGTGAGCCATTGGCTGACTTGCAGAATGTTGGGACATTGAGGGACATCAATCCCCTGACCTACACAAAAATTCCTGGCCCTGTGGGTCACATCAGACCAAAAGTCTGGCCTAGTGTGTAGTCTGTGTTTCCATCCCTACATGGTGAGTAATTTGTCTTCTCTGTGAAAATGTACATTGTTCACACGAGTTTTCTGTCTGCTTTTAGGTTATCCCACCATTCACAAATAGGAGGACAACAAAATAGCTTTGGTGGAAGTTGAGCTGTGTGAGCACCCTGGAGACCCAGCAGCTCTTTTGTGGGCTGGGGGAATTTAGTGCAATTTGGGGATGGATCAGGAAGGCTTAGGGAAGATTTAAAGAAAAACTTCGGGTGCACTATTGATACTCTTTATTTTGCATTTCCCTAACAGGCTTTTGTCAAACTTCTTCCAAAAACAAGATTGTGAAGTAACTAGCATTGCTACCCAGGAGCTGAGAAGTGGCCCATGCCTCCTGCTGAGCCCTGCCACTTGCATCATTCCTGCAGGCTCAGGCAGCTCCTCTGACAGCCCCTGGCTCCTGCAGGTCAGTGCAGCACTGGGTGACTTCATGAGGCAGTGTGATTCACAGGGTGACCCAAGTTAGTGAAGGCTGCCACAAAGCCCTGTCACGTAGGAGGTGTGATTTTTATGGCAGTGCTGGCATACACACTGTGAGCTGAAGAAAGAAAGGGCATGTGAGGCTAAGTGTCCTTGCTGAGGGCTGTCTGCAGTAGAAATGAAACTGCTGCGTGGTGACAGCTCTTTATGAATGACTTTTGGTTAATCCTTGTGGAGCTGGTGGCAGGTGGAAATATGAAGCGGAATCAGTACCTAAAGGGAACTTCCAAGAAGGCTGGAGAGGGCCTGTTTGCAAAAGCCTGGAGTGAAAGGACAAGGGGCAATGGTTTTAAATTGGAGAAGAGTAGATTTAAACTGGACATTAGAAAGAAGTTCCTCCCCATGAGGGTGGTGGAACACTGGCCCAGGTTGCCCAGGGAGGTGGTTGAGTTCCCATCCCTGGAGGCATTCCAGGTGAGGCTTGCCAGGGCTCTGAGCAACCTGATCTAGTTGGGGATGTCCCTGGCCACTGCAGGGGGGTTGGACTAGATGAGCTCCAGAGGTCCCTTCCAACCCAAACCATTCTAGGATTCTATGATTGAGTGTAGAGTGTGGCCAGAAGCCCTGCTGCTGACAGGGTGAACTTTCCCTGTAGGCAGAGGCACAGTGGCAGCAGTGCTGCACAAAGACCTGCGTGTGTGCACAAACCAAGGGCATTGGCAGTCTCCCCAGACAGTTTTCATTAGGTTTGCCAACCAATCAAACTGATTTTCAAAATCTATGCACTTTATTGGAGCTACTTTTGATGTACCTATCAACTAAATTTATGGTAAGGAAAGAAGAAGTGTTTTGTTTATGATTTATCTAAAATATATTTAATGAGTTAACTAGTATGCTTTGTTCTGGGGATTTTGCTTTTCAAAGACATTCTTCCTAGAATGCTAAGACTAATCCTAGTCGTGTGGGGAAAGATCAAAATCCCACACCCATAACTGAATTTCAAGCTGAACATAACGCAGAGAGAAAATAAGATCTATGTTTTTCATGCCTTTAGTGCACTCTGAGAAGTCACACCAGTAAATGACCATCTCTTAGGGACAGAGATGGGAGTCTCAATCCCATTTCAGAATGTAATGCTCAGCCAAATGCTTTTGCCAGGCTTAGGACAGTGTTTTTTTATTGTGAGCATTGTTTATGGTGTGGTCAGCTCACAGAGATGTAGGGGGAGAGCCAATTGAGATTTCCACCCAGCTTTAGTCAGGCTGACAAGATACAGCTTCCCTTTACAGATCTGCACCTTCAGACACCCTGCTGGGCTTTGTGGTCACAGAACTCACACCTGGGCACATGCTGGTGTCAATTTGTTCACTGGCAGTGATTTCAAAACACAAACATCAGCGTGCAAACTCAGGCTGCTTTATGGCAAAAGGGAGCATGAAGCCATTCACACATCCTTTTTATGGGTGCCCAGGTGATGTCTTTTCCTTAGAAATACACCCCTTCAGCATCAAATGATCACCAAGATATGACCAAACCTGAATGCTGTAACTACCAGCATGAATATAAAGCCCACAAATGGCATTAAGGCAGTGTATTAAAAAGAACTGTTATGAGCAAGGCAGCATGATAAGGGATTTAAAGAGACCTTGTTTTAATGAAGTGAAACATAAAAAAGTAGGCTGATCTTCTGTCACTTCTACTGATATATGAATATATATATATATACGAATAGCTGTGTATTTTCTTCTAACATCAATTTGCTCACAGATTTGGATTTCCGAAGATATAATTTATTCTTCAATATATAGACAAGTGTTATGTAGATTTGGCCTTAATTACAGGCAAAACCAAATCTTTGTACCAAAGAACTGTTCAGCCACCTGAGAGTTTTCCAGCAGCAGGTCATTCTTAGATACTGAAAACTGGAAATGGCATAAAAGGGAATTTGACTTGGTTGCCTTGATAGAAGGTCAAGTTTCACTAAGCAGACTAGGACTCAAACATTCCATGTAGTTCTCAACTGAATTAAGGAAAGCTGCTTCATGTCAATGAATGTGGAGTTAATTTTCATTTACATTTCTTTTAATTTAAGGCCTAGATAACCTAAAATAAAGAATTTTGCACTTAACAAGTAAGAGGAGTACAGTTTGGAAACATTCCAAATTAATAATCAAATTTGCACACATAATCAGGCTTAGGGTAGAAACTTCTATTTCAGACTAGTTACTTCTTCCAGAAACTTTAGAGCACTTAAACTGTAACTTGATCTTTAGTTTGCCATGCTGCTGCTGTTCACGTTACATGGAGTTTTACTTTAGGATTTGTTCTTTGGAGCCCATTGCTCCAAATCATGCCTCAGTCACTTGGAGCAATGATGATGAAAAATTTCTCCATTTAGTTTTGTCACTCAGTGTTTAAGCAGCTGGACAAAGTATCAGAACACTTTTGCATGTGTTTTACATGCAGAAGTTTTCTGCCAGACCAATGCCAACCATGCTCTATGCCCTAAGGAATGACCCAAACAACGTGATAGGCTCATAAATACAGCAAAAAGCTATTGAAGAAAAATGCCTTTATCCACATACTCATGGAGTAACACTATAGCATGGCCAAGCTTACCAAGTTTCACAATGAATAGCAAGTGGGAACTGAAAAAAACAAAGTGTTGCCCAAACATTGTTACCGTAAATGTAAAGGAAAAGAAACACTGTAGGTGGGGCTAGTAGTTCTGAGCCATTCCTTGTATGCAACTGTCCCAAAAAACCCCGCTAGGACTTCACCGTCAGAAAGCTCCTGTTCTGCAGACTGCCTGTCTGCTCTTGCCTCTTTGGCCACCACCCCTGAGCACTTCTGACGACAGAAAAACAGAGAGGAGAATATCCTTTGACGTGTTTCACATTTCCATTGGTGTTCAGTGAGCTTTTTCTCTCCTGTCTGCGGTTGTTTAACCTTGATCCAGTCAGTCAGGTGAGAACAGAGGAAAGAGGAAAACAGCTTTCTGGTTTTTTCCCCCCCGCGTGTCAAGATGCAGCATGGCTACCATCTCACGATGGCCAGAGATGGACTCAATGGTCGTGATGCTAAAGTGCTCTTTAAAAACAACATTTTGATTATGGCTAAGTAATATTTAATTTTTTTTCAGCTAAAAGCAATTATTTGACCAACTGGCTCCTGAAAATACTGACTGTTGAAAATAGTGACTGTTGAATTGTGCCCCACGTATGGCTTTTGAACCATGAAGGATTTTCACATTTTCATTCATTAATGATTTGGATGAAGGGGGAGAGTGTTCCCTCAGCAAGTTTGCGGATGATCCCAAGCTTGGAGCAGTGGCTGGCACACCAGGAGCTGTGCTGCCATCCAGAGTGACCTGGACAGGCTAGAGACATGGGCAGGGAGACACT
>VWZO01013000.1:50471-78382 GCA_013396975.1 Bucco capensis
CAGGTGCCAGAGCACTGGCCCAGGCTGCCCAGGAGGCTGTGGAGTCTCCTTGTCTGGAGCCATTGCAGAGCTGCCTGGACACATTGGTGTGTGAGCTGGTCTAGGTGCTCCTGCTCTGGCAGGGGGGTTGCACTACATGATCTTTCTAGGTCCCTTCCAACCCCTGACATACTGGGATACTGGGAGAAAGCAGCATTCTGGTGCCAAGCTCCAAAAGCTACAGTGCAGCCAATGCTCAGTCCTGCATTTTGCAAAATCTTTTGCACGTGGTATGTTGTGTATGTTTAGGCTTTCTTATTTGCAAGCTTTGCAAACAAGGCTTCAACAAAAATTCCAGTGGAGCAGGGAGCAGAGAAGCATCCTTTGGGCTAAAAGCCGAGGATGTTTCCATCCTGCAAGCTGACTACATTCCAGTGCCAGCTATGAATTAGGTGACTCAGTCAGTGGTGGTGTGGCCAATCCCATCCTAGTCAGCAAATCAGTGTTTAAACTGACCACTACACTTCTCCTTTTCTGGTGCAACACCCTGACTCAGCCCGCTCAGGTTTTCAGCATCAAAGTACAATGGTGATATTTGGGCCAGTGCTTTCAAAAGTCAGCTTGGAAATTGCCTGTGAAAATTGCCCTCTCCACTTAGACACCTCAAGAAAGAGCCTGCCTGCAGAAACACTCTTCTGAAAACCCCACATTCGATCATGAGTGCCATTTTGTGGAGAGCTGTTATCTGTGTGGTTCCACAAGTGACCTAGAATATGAAGAGTAGAATTCTTGTTTTTAGAAATGGAAAAATTTGCCCTTTAGGGAGTACACCACACAGAAATATTCAGGCACCTCCAGGGTGGCTGTTTGCCTTTGCTTCCGCTGCCATTTCATAGGATGCTCATTCTGAGCAGTAGTGGAATTGCTCAGGGCAACTGACATACTCCAAAAGCAGCAGGAGAGGATTCAGGATGCTTTTGTTCACAGTGTCACTTGCCCAAGGTGAGCAGGATTGAGGAGGATAACTAGACTGCAGCACAGCTCTGCAGCAGAGCAGGAGGAATTGGTGGCACACCACAACATTTGCAGTAGGGATTTTGGGCTGTTTGGCTCTGCAGTGTGGAGATATATGTATTTTCATTGTTACAACATTTTCCCTGAGAGCCTCTAATAGTTCTGACCTTTTCCTGGGAAATGGTTGTCATGTTTGTCTGCAGAAGAGGGAAGGTGTCACCCCTACTAGTGTCACAAAAACACCTCCCTCAAATGCAGCCAGGTAACAAACCCTGAGCATCTTTTTGGTGTGGTCTTTCTAGAGGCTGACAGTGAAATTGTCCAAAGCACCTTCCCCTGAGGATGCTGTGGCTGAAGGTGACCCAGCCCTTCCTGGCCAGGAGAAGCCAGCTGTGGCTCCAGAACTGAAATTAGGACTTTCACCTAATGCCCCTGTAATAACCTTTTCCTTAATTTCCATAACAGAGAAAGTGGTGGGGTTAGAGAGAGATAGAGATCCTGCTAGGGAAGGTAAGGGAGAGCTAGACAGGCAGGGCACATGGCTCTGAGGTGCTAGTATTAGAAGAGGACAGGAGCCATCTGTGCTGGGTGCCAGAGGTGGCATGGCAAGGCAGAGCTGGTGCATGCAGAGGCAGGGCCATGTAGAGGATAGAAACCTTGGTGCTTTTGAGTCAGGCACTAGCTCACAGGGCAGTGCTGGGGCTCTCCATATTCCAGCTACCCTGATTTCCATCTGCCTGATTTCTGAGCAGGGGATGCAGGCTTCTGTCTTCACAGACAGCTTTACAACTCCTTTCTGCACAATGCTGGTGTGTTTATGTCCTTTCCACCCACCTTGGCTTTTTGAGAGTGTGGCTATGGTTTGCACTGTCAGAAAAGCCTTTACAAATCCCCAGAAATTTGAAAATCATGAGTCAGACTCCATCAAAAAAGAGTGGAGAGGGGGATGGGTTTGTTTTAACCTACATAACAGTCACTTGATAGCTGTAATCTATGTGTGTGCATAAGACATCACAGGGTTAATTTTTTGGCCTCTGGTTAGGGAATGTTTGTCAGTTTGATAGTGTAGGGCTTTCAGGTGTTCCCTGGATTGCCAAACCTGAGGTCAACCTGTGTCCTCTCACCTGTGCTTCATCATTCCACCAATTAATCCTCCCCTGGTTTGACTATCCTCCAGTGACCGCTTCTAACAAGGCATATATAGATACTATTTTACCTCTACAGGCTCCTAGCCTTCACCTCCCAGACTGTGTCTAATGCCTACCAAGCTGAAAAAGCTTAGATTTTTGTGATGCAGAGGCAGAATTTGTGCATTTTTTAGATGCCCAACTCAGAACAGCCAGGACCTCGATGAGAAGGTAAGTGCTAGCAGTTGTCAGAGAGCTGTGCCTCCTGCTAGGGATTAGCACAAAATACTAACTGCTCAGAAAGATTAAGCTCTCAGCATGCAAAACTCACTGATTTTTTTTGTTATTGTATTGCCTGTAGTGCCTTTCTGGACTTCTTGTTATGAATGAAATAGGAAAATAGTGCAATGTTGCTTTTCAGCTGTTTGAAAGTCAACATGTTGATGTTTGTAAGGAATGAGGAGATTTGCATGAGTACACCACATAAAAGAATGTGGATTTCTTTTTTTTACAAGAAGTTACACTGGATTTATGCAGTGTACAAAATAATGCAGAGAAAGAGCAATAAATTGAGTAATTTTCCTGTCAATAGCAAGAATCCTATGGAAAGTTCTGTAAGATCATGTAATTAAAAACTAATAATAGAACTCAGCAACAGATTGAATTAATGTTGAGCAAGTTAATATAGCTATTGTTCTTCTTAACTTTGGCTTTTCAAGTGTACTGTCCTTTCCTGGCAATTTTTTGTGCTCTAGGCTCTGTTGAAGACAAGAGATTAATCAGTCATGCTAACCTTGGATTCAGAGAGAGATTTGCTTGAGATTCCAAGAGTGAAATAGTATTCTCTTATGTGAAGCCTATAATGTTAAATGATAGTGTAGTGAGATCTGTCAGAGTGGGAAATGTATTATGGAAATCCTATGCTTTTTCACTCAGTTCCAAAATCTCAAGTACTTACCCTAGCTTCCCCTCATTTTTAATTATTATGTTCAACTTCTGCCATTCTTGTCAAAGAGATTTCATTTTTAAGTCCTTTGAATTGACTAAAGTTAAACTTGAGACATTGTGGTGACCTCAGAGACCTCCAGGGTTTGGGAGCTCTGAAACAAGGGGGTTTTGTGCCAGGTTTTAAGAGCTAGAGATGAAGAGGAGGTGCTTGAAACACTTTCATGGGGTTTCTAGGTACAAAAGCATTTCTGAAAGACTTACAATCCTTTGGTTAGAGATCAGTATCTGCCAGAAATAATCCCTCAGCTGGGTTTCCAGAGCCACATAAAACAAGCAGCCACATGGGACCAAATTGTGCAAGGGCTGGAATCTGCACAGGATCAACAGGATCCTGTTGGTCCTCATCTATTGCATTCTCAGCCACACCATGGAAGTTGCAGGTGTTATGATGTGATAGAAATAAATGTCAGTCTTCTTCAGATGGCTTTGGGAAATGGCTCTTTTTCTAAGAAATTGGTATCAGAAAGATGTGAACATTCCTTGGATTTCTGGCCAACACTACCTTGTTGCATTACCTATCTGCTGCCAGCAGTGTCTTGCTGTGGTTGAAAGCTTTCTAGGACATGAGGCTATTACTGTTCTGCTTGGATAGTCCCTAAAAATTTCATATGCAAATAATGAACAACAGTAAATGCTAGGAAATTGGTGAGCATTATCAAGTAAAATCTACTGATGTTGGTGTAATGTATTTTAAAGAGATGGTGCCTTCAACAAGCCAATTGCTCAATGGAAACTGCTGAAATAAGTGTCAAATGATTTCATTTTTGTCAAAGACTTATGCCACCTTTTGAACTACAAAAGTTTCAGGATGGTAACAATGCCTCAAAAATTACTGTCCAAGACTCCATTTTCCTTTAAATACCTAGATTCAGTTTGAATCAGTTCTTCACTCTTAAAAACAAATTATTTTGAGATTAAAAGTAATTTCTCTGCCACTTTTACCTTTTCAGATGGTGTTCATAAACCACCTTAAATTTTTGAACTCCAGGACAATGAGCCAGCAGCTCAAATGCTATTTGTTGATCTAAATTCATTCTAACTCCAGCCTGTAAAAGGAAAATCACACCTGTGGAGTGAGCAGTTCCTCCTGGAGCCAGGGCAATGGTGGAGCTAGCCCCTATGGCACCAGCTCAGGGGAAAAGCTTGGTGTTTAACACCAGTGTTAAAAGAGTTAAGTGCTGACTCAATCCTGGTGAAGTATTCACCAGGTCTTGTTCCTCCCTTGTTGGCAAAGGCAAGCTCTCTAGTCTGCCTGTCAGGCTGGGTCAAAGGTACTTGCCAAGACAGAGTTAGGAAAGGCTCATTTGTTTTTCCCTTACACGTAGCTATTTTCCCCTGTCTGCACTTTCCTGTTTTGGTCAATATGAGCATGGAACAAATGTGGCAGGGAATGGATGCAAGGAGAACTTCTGTCCTTTATTTACTGCGTGGGCTTGCTTTCTTAACCTTCCTAGGAGAAGTTTGGGTGGCTTAATGGCAGGACAGAGCTAGAGGTGCAGGGGCAGCAGCTTTGCTAAGGAGGCATGAGGAGGAAAAGAAGCCTCCAAGGAAGCATGGTACTAGTGTTGTGGGAGGTTATGGGGTTGGCTAGGGAGCTGGTGCCACTTCTGAGATAAATGGCTTACAAACCATTGGAGGCTTTGGGTGGGAAGGCTGGTACTGCATGGGACTGACAGAAGCTGTTTGATTGCTTTCCTAAGACAATCCCTCCTGGTGCCAGCTCTGCTGCCAACTATGTGTGTGTGTGAGCATGCATTTGGGGATGACAAGTCTTCTTGTCAACTTCACAGGAGTAGCTTCTCAAAAGGGATTTTGTCTGGAGCCAGTGCCCAGACAGCTAGGCAAGCCCATGCCAATCTGCCCCTGTGTTTTCTTTTGCAAGAGTAATACTCAACTGTAGACTGAAGAGCCAGGCTCTGGCTGACTGACCCAAGGTACTTGTGGTCTTCTCAGAATAACATCACCCTAAACATCAGCTTGGAAAGTGCCAAAGGGAACTCATAGAAGGAAACAGTATGGATCTGTGAGCAATGTCTTCAGCTGCACCCAGCAGTATCCTTGCAGAGCCATCCTCTGAAGCCTTGCTGGCAGTATTTGGCAAATACAGAGATTGAAGCTGCCCTGGCTGATTGCACCCACTTCTACAATTGTCTGCTTGGGAACAATGGCAGAGAGTGAGTTGAAATGGGTGGGAGGTGAGAGGAGCATCTCTGGTGACCTTCACTGGAGTCCACCAAAGCTATTGCTAACCACAACAGCATGGCAAAGACTAGTGACCTCAATAAGCCAAAGTACTTGAAAGACAACCCCCTGGGCTGGAGAGCCCATGAGGAAGACCAGCAAGGGCTAGGTGTGGCCTCCACTTCAAGGAGGAGAGAGACAGCATGAGCTGGGACAGGAAAGGTGTTTTCCTGGTGGCCTTGGTAGATCCAGAGGAGGGCAACAAAGATGGTTAAGGGCTTGGAGGGGAAGACATAAGAAGAAAGGCTGAAATCACTTGGCCTGTTCAGTGTGGAGAAGAGAAGACCGAGGGAGGATCTCATTGCAGTTTATAACCTCCTCACCAGAGAGGGAGGAGTGGGGGCTGAGCTCTTCTCTTTGGTGAACAGCGACAGGACACAGGGGAATGGTATGAAGCTGTCCCAGGGGGAATTCAGGCTGGATGTTAGAAAAAAGCTTTTCCCCCAGAGCGTGGTGGAGCATTGGAACAGGCTCCCCAGGGACTTGGTCATGGCTCCAAATCTTGTGGAGTTTGAGACACTTGGACAATGCCCTTAGTCACCTCATGTGATCTTAGGGGTTTTGTCCTGTGCCTAATGGGAGTTGGGCTTGATGATCCTTGTGGGTCCCTTCCAACTTAGGTTGTTCTATGATCTCCTGGCCCAGAGGAGATATCTCTGGTCATGCACCTGACAGCACTGGGGCTGGCAAACCAGCAGGGCCACGGGCAGGCATGCAGGCAGCACTGGCCACAGGCTCTGCTTACAGTTCCTTGTGTCCCAGGGAGCTAGGATGCCATCAGCAAGGTCCTGGAATGCTGGCCCTAAGCCCACGGACACTGTCCTCACCACAAGCTCCCCTTTGTATTTGGTGGTGATGCATCCAGACGCTGCAGCTGTATTTCCTACACCCACTGGGAGGATGTGGGATGTTCCTGGCTGTGAGGCAGCAGAGGACTGCTGTGAAACATGGTGGTGAGCAGCTCTGCAGGCTGGGCCAGTGCCTCAGCTGCTGAGGATGGGCAGGGGACAGCACAGACAGGTTCTCCCCTCTCGGTGTGTGCAGCAGCCCTGGCCACAGTGCCTTTGCAAACCTTCATCCTTTGGCTTTCCACCCTGCTCTTAATTTTTACCCCGCAAGAGGTGAAGAAATTGATCTGGCCAGCAGGAGATCACCTAACTGGTTTGGAGAAACAAACACAGGATTTTTATTTTAAAAATATTTCATTCCTTTTCATCATAGTCATTTCTGCAGAAACACAGTCAGAAGTTGCTGTGTAGGAGTATGGATTTCTGGTAACAAGGCCACCTACACAAATCCACTGCAGGAAATAGGAAGCCCAGACCTAGAGCCTTCATTGTCTAGGGCCCAGTTTTGCAAAAGTGCTAAGCACTGTGTAGTCCTGCTGAAGGCAATGGGAATAGGGGATGCTGAGCCCTTAGCAGGAGGTGGTCAGGATTGAGCCATCCTAGATCTTGTCTCAGGGCAAGTCATAGCACTGCATGGCATTTAACAGTCAGGAGAATTCTGAATCTGTGCAAAAAATCCCCATGTAATAAATAATATCCTGTTTAATACATCTATTGCACCTTGGTTTGGTGCTAGGAAGAATAAGAACATTTGTTTCTTCCCAACCCCCCTTCTAAAAGCTATTTCATTTCAGGGGGGAAAAAAGGCTCCTTTAATGCTGGTACATAAGAATTTTCAACTCATTTTCTCTTGGATTTGTAATATTGCTATTACTGTAAGCAAGAATAAAATTGTTTTCTGCAGAAGCATTTCCTTCACCCAGCAGTGACCTAGTTTATCAGGATTCAACAAAGAGTATTTATTTTACAGCACAAGCAGAAATAATATGCAAACCTGTCAGCCATTTTGTTGAATATTTTATTAGTTCCTAACATGAAGGAGGAAGCTGAAAAATGGCCAAGTAAGGGACATGTTTACCAAACACTACTCTCAACTATGGTCATGTTCTGTTTGGAGAAATTTTGTGCCTGTTTCACCTGTTATTTACGAAAGCTTAGGTCTGCTCTAGGTGCCCTGAACCTCCACTGACATGGATTTTTTCATCTGGGAAAAAAAAATCTTGTTCTCTTTTACTGCAAAATAAATCTATTGTTCCTCAAGTAACAGGGTGAGACTCTCAGAGCTGAAAAAGTCATTGAAAAAAAAAAAGTCTTTGTTTGCTTACTGTGCTCATTTGGTGGATTTTTAAGCAAAGCTGATTTCTATTTCCTCACATAACTCAATAGCCATCAAGAAGAGAGTAATTGAAAAAGAGCTTTAGAAATGGGAAGTGAGAAGGAAAACCATTTCAGAAAAATACAGGCTTTAACATTTGATTGAAACAGGACCACTAGCCCTGGCTACTCCAAGTTTCAGAAGCCCTGTCAGAAGTCTGAAATGGAATGAATAGAAGCAATCCAGATGTTGGGCTTGGTGGATATCTTTTCAAGGGGAAAAAGATACTTGTGTGTGACCTCAGCAATATGTGAGTCCTGTATAATTCTGTTAAGTTGGCAGGAAAAAACCTCAAAAACTCACCTTTGTTAGATTTCTATACCTTCCTTTCCAAAAGGAGCTATTCTGCAGCAGTCGCCTTCGACCTCCTGTAATTGACTCTATTTAAATGGAACATTGAAAAGCTGTGTGGAAACTGTGTGCTTCTGTGGATGTGTTGTGTGGCTGATCATGACATAAGCTGTCAAAAGAGGAACCATCTGGACCTGCCACCTTAGCTTTGTTTTAACTTGGGGAACACAGACTTGTAAAACCTGAAATTGAGATGATCAGATACCACGTTCATAGAAGTTGGTATTCATGCCACTTTTTTGTACTAAACTACCTTCTATGATTTATATATCAGGTCTGTAATGTTTGCAGTCAGTTTTAACTTGTTCAGCTCTTTCATGGTACTTATGTTGAGGTCTGAAAGAACGTACAAGAAAGCATCTATCTGTTTTCTCTGAGGATATTGAGCAGAGGCAGGTGAAGAAGGAACTATGCTAGGAAGGGACTTCAGGCAATAGCATAGATGTGTTTATTTTGCTCATTTTGTTTGTGCTAAGCTATGTTTTTCGGGCAGAGTGTGCTTTCAAATAATGCTGGAAGTGGGCAAAGTTAACTGTTGTGTTTGTTTCCTGCAGAAAGTTTGCTGGGTTGTTTGTTTTTTGCTTATTTGATGTTGGAGGAATAGTTTATTTAGTGACACTTATGTCACTACTAGAGCCACTTAGAAGCTTTGGAAAGTAAAGGTGGCCTTGAGAAGAAGGTCTAGCTCATTCAGACTGCACTAGTTAGCTGCAGACCCTGAAGGTTGCACAAGGAGTTCCCATGCCACTTCCCACAGCCTTTCCTGGCCCAGTGGGATTTTCACCCCTGGGAAATAAGGGCTAGATTTCTGCTCCATGGTAAATCTACACTACACAGATCCTGTCCTATTTGGGACTCAAATGTTACAATAAATCCACCCTCTTTCCAAGTGAACTTATGCTCACCTTTGTACTTATTGCATGTCAGAAGTACATGGAACTCTACCACTG
Organism: Bucco capensis; assembly: GCA_013396975.1. Classification (NCBI taxonomy): domain Eukaryota; kingdom Metazoa; phylum Chordata; class Aves; order Piciformes; family Bucconidae; genus Bucco; species Bucco capensis. The sequence goes on from VWZO01013000.1 coordinate 59,365, forward strand.
TGAGATTTGTATGTGTGTATATAGTGTGTGTGTGTGTGCACATGCATCCTACATGGGGAAAATCATAAATGTATCTGAAACCAGTACAGCTGTGCCCAGAATCCTGCATGCTTGCAGCTTAGGTCTGACAGCAGCTGGGCTTTGTTGTTCTTCACTGTGTCAAATCTATTTCAGACAAGCGAAAAATTAACTTGAGCAATTTCAAGTTTAGTAATTAGTGGCAGACAGAACTGCAAAGAGGTCAGGACCTGTAGTGTTAGGTCCCCAACTCCACTCCAGTGGACCCCTGAAATCATTAAGGGCTGAAGCTCTTAAAGGTAGGCACCATTTGGGTTGTAAGTCTGAACTGCTCATGCATGTCCTGCTGCACTGCATGGGAGCAGGTTTGCTATGAGCCAGCTCTGCTGGGCTCCTGAGCATAGCTTTAAGACCCTTCTTTCTGTCTTTACTGCTTCAGGATTTTGGCACACATTAATCAGGTTTTGAAGTATCAGACTTTGCAGGTCCTCTCTCTTGCTCCACCCTAACCCCACATCTCTTCCAGCAGTAGATGGATATGAGCTGTCAAGCTTGTAATAATCTGAGCTGCCTTTAAGTGAAGGCAGGTGTCCATCTATCATACTTTTGAGCTCTGGCCAGTCAGTTGCCTGAAAACATATTACTTGGTCACACTTCACCCCACAAGGCTATTGGAATAAGACATATCCCAGTGTAGATGGTGTCCCAAAGGTCAACACACTCACCTGGGGGACAAGATTCTAGTTCCTTGATCCTCTTGGCTTGAAGCAAGGCTATGATTCCAGCTTTCCCACATCCCAAGGGAGGGCCACAAGCATCCTGTAGCAGGTCTGGTTCTGTCTCTCTGCTTGAAGTGGTTTCATTTGAGAGAAATATTCCCAAATAGAAAATAACTCTACAGGGTAGTGGTCAGAGCACCAAGTGAGACTGAGTGAAAGGCAAGTTGAGTTCTCTGCTCCCCTGAGAGCGTGTCTGTAATTATTGATACAGAGTGGGAGTTTCAGAAAGTGTGGTTTGGGGGTTTAGCTTTCAACAACCAACTAATAATTGCAGCATTTTGCACTTCAGTTGTGTGAGAAGGCTTGTGTTTTTCTTTCAGAAAACAATAATTTGGTGTCCAACCACATTATTTCAAGCCCCAGCTGGATGGTGTTTGTTAGCCTACTTTCAGTCGTCATTAAAAGCCACAGAGGGGGGAAATAAGCATCACTCAGCTTCCCCATTAAGAACTAGATGTCCTCTAGCAAGACTCAGATCTATCAGTTATTTGTTCCTTGAGAAAGAAAAGATTTCTACACCTTTCCTTAATGTAAAAAGTGGGGAGTGCATCCTGTAGTTCAGCAGTGTGCCATGCTCACTAACAACAGAATTTTATGTCTCCCCAGCAGAGACTTTCACAGGAACTTGGGGCTGTAGTGAAGGCACAGTCCTGGCCTTCTGTTCCCTCAAGTAATTCAGAGAGATGTGTGCCTAGTCTCCCTAGGTTTGGCATAGAGGCTTGTTGTTTGATGTGATTGTCCATCCACATATTGATATATGTGACAAAAAGGAAGCTATCTTTGCAGGGTTATCCTCATAGAGTTTCTTTGCTTAGGTAGAGGCCACCCAAATCACTGCTTTGCCTCCTTTTTGGTGCTTTAGTGCAAAAGATTTGAATCCAGCTCTCTTGGAAGTACCCCAGCTCTTATTTTTGAGAACAGAGTGAACAAGAGGAGAAAGAGAAGGGTGTAAGTGATCTGTCTCCTCTAGTGAAAACCCTTCATTTAAGGTAAGATACTGAAGTAGCCACTAGAACAGAGCCTGGGCAAAATGTCTGCTGGGCACCTTCCCAGTTCATTGATCTGAGTCATCTTCTACAGCACAGTAAAAGGATGAAGTTCAGCACCTGTTCCTCACACAAGCCCAGCTCTGAGTTCTGCCACTGGCTTCAGTCAGGCTCCTTTTCCTCCACCATGCAGGGGAATGTAGAAGACAAAACTCTAGGAAGGGCTCACAAGGGCACTGACAGTAACAGCTGTGGACTCACAGCCCTGCTGTTAGTTGTTGTACTTGGTGCCATGTGGCTGAACAGGAGACAAGTTGCCCCTCACTGTCAGGCAAACTAAAGCAGCATGAGACACTTGTTCTGTTAACACTGGCAAGTTTTGTGCTAATTCCAGACTCAAGAGATTAATGGGCAAGCCAGAAATAACATTTCACCTACCATATGCACTAGGATGATATGATTGTGTGTCTTTCCTACCTTCAGAGGTCAGGTAATGGGATTAGAACAGGAAGAGAGAAGTGACATGCATCATAGCTAAACAACGTCATTAATCTCTTCCTGTGGCAGCATTAAAAAAAGTACAGTCACTCTAATAGACTCTGGGATTCCCCATATCAACTACAACTGCAAATTTCCCTTTCTGAATATTAAGTGGTTAGTACTAGAAACTTTTAATCAGCATAATGGAAGAGGGAGAGGAATTACGTGACAGGCAACTGCACTGAAGAATTTCTCTCTTGGAAAGAAAAGATAAATGAAAGCAAAAATGTATTTGGTGTGAGCCATTTAACACTTGAAAGCTGGTTTTGAGAGTTCACTTTGCATTGTAAGCACAACAAGTTATAAAGCACCCCAAGTTCTAAACTTGCAAAACAGTTTTATTTCACACTTGTACAAAGTTAATAGACATCTTCAAACACTTACAGGACTATAGGGCACACCTACTGCCATTGAATATGTGACTAGGGGACTTCACAGGTCTTTTGAGTTTTTCAGGGTCCTATACTATCCCTGTTTTCCCACTGGTTCAATCCTATTTCTGTACAGGTTAGAGAGGGTTTAGTTAGAGTTGTTCAGAGTACAAAACTTGGAGGACTTGGGCAGCAAATGCCAGGTCTGCATCTGCACAATAAGAAGATATATCAATGAACCTTTCTCCTGAAGCCAATTCTCCCCCTGCTGGGCCCTTACAGCTCAAGAGAGCTGAAGCAGCTTGCAATGAGCTAATCCAGGAGCTGCCTTGCTTGCTTCTACAAACCTCCTTAGTGCTTAGTGTCAAGCAGTAGAAGCTGTCTGAAGAAAAGGGATCTTAATAGATACTGGTGAAATACTTTTTTTTTCCCCCCTCTCTTCCCACTGAACCCTTCAGGCATTTGCAAGCTACTTGCTGCTTCACTGAGAGCAGTTACAAAGTCTCCTTCAGGCACCTTCTTGGAAAGAGACACAATTTAAGATTATCCTATTTCCTTGCATCATCCTGTGTTCTGATTGTCATGTTGTGTGTCACTGCTTTTTTACCATCATAGAGAAGGAAATGTGGCTCTCCACTAAGTCCTAGATGGACAGAATATGCAAGAAATATTTAAGAAAATGAAGGTGCTCCTAAAAGAAAAACTCCAAAACCTGTGATGTCTGAAATGAATTTGGATTGCATGGATCTAAATACATTCAGTGCTCCACAGATGTCCAAGGTGAGCTATTTTTTCACTTCAGATGGGAGTCCTCCCTGCAGTTTGCCTGTAAACAGCCAAAGACAAAATATACCCTAGCTCACCACAGAACTGAACTTTTTAGATACCCAAAATCCTGGCTTAACAGCTCCTGTAATATCCTGGGAGTAAGGACTGGTTATACAATAAGCTTTGATAATCCAAGCAGGTTACATTCAAGAAAACTGAGCTTCAGATGAGCAAATAAACAGAAGAACATCTACTGATGGCACACAGCTCCCAACAAAGAACCAAATCTGGCTATCTTCTCTTGCCTCCCCTCCCAGGAGGTCCTAAAACAACTTGCCATGGGAAAACTGTTTCATACAGAGATGCAATTGGTTTTAGAGTCTTACACAGAAATAAACAAAAGGAGATAAATACCAAAAGATAACCTAAAAGCCTTGAAAGGAATAAAAATACTGTGCTTGTACCTTCTTTCTGCAGCCTTGGGAAAATCAAATGTAGCCTTTCCCAGCAGCAGTGGGAATCTTCCTGTCTCAAGTGAAATGTCTCTTAGTTAAATAGATGAAGCACAATGTTCTGGATACAAAATGGCAATCAATCAAATTGTTGAAGGGGAGAGGAAGGGACCCTGCCTTGCAGCTTCAGGTCATCCTTCCTTCTCACTTCTGCAATATCTCATTTTAACAGTTTTGGATACTGAAACTCCCCTCTCCTTCACCAATTAACTTTGCTGAAAAAGAAGAATAAATCACAAATCTGTCCTTTCAGACTTTCTTTACAAGGTAGAAAATATGCAGGAGACACAAGCCCAGTTTTTATGTCTTTTCCAGGTTATCTTTTGGAGCAGCTGTTATACCAAGGCAAAAAAAAAACATTAATATAAGCTAGTTTTCTTCATGATTCTTAAAAATTCTTGCTCACTCACTTCTCCATCCCCATCTCTGTCAGCTTCATCAATCATTTCCTATAAAACACAGGGTACAGTTGATCAGGCACTAAGGACAAAGTCTTCCATTCATTAAAACAACAACAAACCAGAAGCACTTTGTGTGAAAGCATCATATGCATTTGCTTGCTTTTCCTATTTCTGACCTCCCAGCCCTTTTTGTATAGGCATAAATATCCACCCAGTCCTTAGGAGCTACAGGATTAGGCTGTGCCTGTTAGAAAAGCTCCAGCAAATCAGAATTTACCTGAAGTTCTTCATCTGTTAAATTCTCTCCCAGCTCCTTGGCAACTCTTTTCAAGTTTTTGAATGAAATTTTTCCTGTCTCATCATCATCAAATAACCTGAAAGCTTTCAAGATTTCTTCTTTGGAATCCTTTTCACTCTAAACCAAGAGTATAACATAAATTAGAAAACACCTGCCACACAGACATTATTGTGGTTGTTTGGGGTTTTTTTTTTGCTGTCACAAGAATTTCTGTCAAGAATTCCTACCATTTTTTGTGTCATCATAGCCAAAAAGTCTTCAAAGTCAATGGTGCCACTTCCTTCTTTGTCAATATCTGCTATCATTTTCTTGATTTCTTCCTTCTTTGGCTCAAAGCCTAGAGCACGCATTGCCACCTGTGCCAAAAGCAATGCTGTTAGGAGATCACCACACTGACAGTGCCAGCAGCTGCACTGAAGCTTCTTTAACTTCCTTGCCTAAAACTGTAAAAACTCACTGCAATAAAAACATCTTGCTATCTCTTACCAGCTTGTTTCATCTTAATATTCTTTAGATGTAATTTCTCTCTAGATCTACGTGGAACATGGTTGTAGCTTTGAAGCAAGGAGAACCTTTTTGTGTCTCAATTAGGTAAAGGTTCCAATCTACATAGATTCTAATCATAGAATGGTCAGGGTTAGAAGGGACCTTAAAGATCATCTAGTTCCAACCCCCCTGCCATGGGCAGGGACACCTCCCACTAGAGCAGCTCAGAGCTCCATCCAGCCTGGCCTGCAACACTGCCAGGGCTGGGGCTGCCACCACCTCCCTGGGCAACCTGGCACAGTGTCTCACCACCCACCTGGGGAACAACTTCTTCCTAACAGCCAACAGCCTTGGAGAACAGCCCTGGGGAAAAAGCTCTAGGAGTGCTGGTGGCTAGGAGGATGCCCATGAGGCAGCAATGTGCCCTTGTGGCCAAGAGGCCAATGGCATCCTAGGATGCATGAAGAGNATTCTATGACAACCTAAATCTCCTCTCCTCAAGCTTGTGTCCATTCCCCCTAGTCCTATCACTCCCTGACATCCTAACAAGTCCTTTCTCAACCTTCTTGTAGCCCCTGCAGATCCTGGAAGGCCACAAGAAGGTCTCCTGGGAGCCTTCTCTTCTCCAGACTGAATAATTCCAACTCTCTCAACCTGTCCTCCTAGAAGAGGTGCTCCAGCCTCTCATCATCCTTGTGGCCCTTCTCTGGACACCTTCCAGCATATCCATATCTTTCTTGTACTGGGACTGGATAATCCATCCAGGACTTCAAGGGATGTTGGAGACCAGAGATGTGATCTCGTTGCACTTGAAAGCAAAGGCAGAAGGTAGGAACTGACAATATTCTCTCAGTGTCTCAGCCTCAGCAGAGAAGACTGATTGCTGTGCTAGTTGAGGAAAAGCAAAGCTCCTGAGCCTTGCAGAGCACCTACAGAGTGTGTGGTAAAAACAGCTGTGTAGGTTGTTGTACAAATTCTTAGTGCTAACATGATTTAAAACCATGGCATTTCACCAGCCTAGAGAAATGATTGTGCTCCTTGGGTGTTTTCTAGTAATTTTAGAGTTCTGGTGTGCTAGATGAATTATATTAAATTCAGACACTGAAGTTTCAAGAACACATAACTAGAGGAAGATTTGAGCTGTGAGCATTTGTGGAAAAAAGTAGTTAATATTAGGCAGAAATTTTCTTGCTAAACACTTTTCTGCTGGAAAGTGCCAACTCAGGAGAAACTTAACATCTAACTGAAGTGTGGGTTTGACCAGTTTCTTGTGATGGGACAACTGAAAATGTTCCCTTTCTATTGTAAAATATCCATTATTTCAAATTCATTTTGAAAAAGAAAACCTAGCATGAAATAGTTGATGCTAAAATGTTTCAGTCCATTTGAAGAACTGCATTTTAACTTGTATCCAAGTTGCATTCAGAGAACACATTCTCCTTAACCAAGCATAAGTATCTCCAAATAAATCCTGAGATAAGCCACAGGCTGAGGGAACTCATGCTTCTAGGTTACATGCAGAAATTGAGGCTCTGTGTGTGTATGTGAGAAGGAGATAGTTCAGAGAAAAGGTTCATGTTTAAAGGATTAGACACAAAAACAGAGGGAGAAAAGTGAGTATAATCTTCCTCCATTTACTACTGTATGTATGCATGTGCACACACACACTGCTACATTAATTGCTACTGAAATGCAACTGAGCATAATCTTCCCCCTTGTGCTACTGTGTGTATGCACATGCACGCAACACACACATCTGAATTGCTACTGAAATGCAACTGAGAATCTCTGCTTTGTTCTTTTTTTTTTTTAAATTAAAAACCAGGTAATTTTTGGATTACATAGAGGAAAATATGGTTGTATCTTTCCTGACTGTGTACAGAATTTGTGTGCTGGAGATCACAGAATCACAGTATGTCNGGCCACGCTCCTCTTAATGCATCCTAGGATGCCATTGGCCTCTTGGCCACAAGGGCACATTGCTGCCTCATGGGCATCCTCCTATCCAAAAAACAATCTGATATTCTGACATTCAACCCAGAAATTCACTTCGCAGAAATTACAATCTTCACCACTCATGAAAACTGAAATGTGTGCTGCCTGCACCTAAACAGAGGAACTGTTTAGCTCCTCTAAAGCTCAGCTCTTCAAAGCTAGAGAAGCCTGTCTGCTCTGAAGCATTACCCTAACCAAGCACTACACTCCAAATGCAGCCATGACAACAAGCTGTTAATATTGCTTCCACTCCAAAACGATTTAGAAGTAATTAGGGCTGGTCAAACACAAATAGCAGGTACAATTTTAAGACCAAAGCTACTTCCATGCAAGAAAAAAAACAAAGAATGAAAACCTTCAGTTCTTTGACGTCGATGCTTCCAGATCCATCGGTATCGAACAAGTCAAAAGCTTCTCTGATCTCCTGCTTTTGCTCTTCTGTAAGTTCAGCTTTCAAACCACTTTTCTTCCGTTGGGCTGTACTTAAGCCAGGTTTTCTGTAGTTGGATGCCTTCAGAAAGTGAAGGAGAGAAAAGATAAGAAATAGCCCACTCTGGGGAAAATTCAAAACACACCTATTTGATAAATAACAATAAAGCTGTAGCAGAACTGAGAGACATTCTTTGCTGCAAGTGGTGGGTACTGGGTCTCTATCCTCATTTTCTTTGGTTCTTTCAGAAAGAAAATAAGCTAAAGACTGTTACTGGGGAATACACATTCATGTTTTAATCAGTTAAAGGGTAGTCTGAAAAGGAACACTCCACTGAGGTGACCAAGACCCTCTGCTCCTCCTGCTGGTAGCTTTGATGTGTCAGGAGTGGTTTCACCTAGGAAACATAAATCATCTTCACAAGCTAAAAAGGCTGGTTGCATAGGGTCTTGATTGTAAGCAGGACTCAAATTCAGCCACTCCTCAAAGCCAGCACTGAAATGGGATGTCTGACAGTTTTTGCTCCGTTGGAGTAAATTTTAAAGGGAGCTGCGTAGCTCTAGCCTACCTATCCACCAACAAGCTGTGGTGCTAGGTGTAACAGCAGGCTGTGGTAGCAGTGAGATCGACACAAAACCTGTCTCACAAGAATTAACCTGCTTGTGGGGAGCTGGTGCATTATTATCCAGGACACTTCTGAGACCTTTCCTGATTCTGGTGTAAGATAGTGTACTACAGAGTGATTCCCCACTACTGTTCAGCAGGAAAGATGTTTTCCTCAGGTATAAGTTTTCCTCTAAACCAGCAGCAGACAGATTTTAGTCCTGGAGTCTTGAATCTGCACAGGTTCATGGAATAAAGGGCAGCTCTCCCATCTCCAATTTTAACTGGTTGGGCTTTATAAAACTAAGTAAAGCAAAGAAAGGAATTTGATTGCTAAGCAATCTCTTATCTCTGCTGAATTCTTACTATTTTTTGGCTGGGATCACTCTTTTAAATGTATAACACAAAAGATTCTGTTTTGTTGTATTTGGAAATGAAATTTCATTTTTTAACACTATTTATCCCTCCCAGGTTGGATTGCAAACTGATTTGCCTGGCTCACATCTGACTTTTCCCTGCTATTAACACAGGCATCAGATTTTTACTACTTACATTCCACTCTGGGAGAAACCCACATGAGACCTTTTCCAAACTATAAAGAAAAAAAACACTAACACACTCCCTAAACCTCTTCTCTTGCATCCTACATATACACCTACAAATCTAGTGAAGATGTTGAAGATCCTGAAAAGTAGCAGGTGCACTGCTTGCTGTTCCATTTATTTCAACAGTGACTCGTGCAAATCTGTTTTGTGTTTCATCTTAGGAAGAAATTCTTCACTGTGAGAGTGGTGAGACATTGGAAGAGGATGCCCAGAGAAGTTATGAATGCCCTATCCCTGTAAGTGTTCAAGGCCAGGCTGGATGGAGCTTTGAGCAGCCTGCTCTAGTGGAAGGTGTCCCTGCGCAAGGCAGGGGTTGGACTAGATGATCTTTAAGGTCCCTTCCAGCCTAACCATCACGGGGGGTGGGGTCCCGGGGGTCCTCTCCTCTCCCCTTTTCGTCGGGCTGTTGACTCCCGTGTTGTTTGAAGAGCTCACACGGCCTTGGCAGCAGCCCGCGCCGTCCCCACGCCAGCTCCCCACAGCCCTCCACACCCGACAGCTGCCTGCCCGCCCGCGGCCGGGGATCAACTGAGGGCTCCGGGGCCCTCCGGGAAAGCTGAGCCCCAGCACAAGCAGGAGGACGCAGAGGGGCTCAGCGGGGAGTTAGTGCATGGGAAGTGGCAAGGGAAAGGGGAGCTCGCGGAGAGGGGAAGGAAGGACGCTCACCATCTGGCCGCAGCCACAGGAACTCGGCTCGGGCTCGGCTTGGGAGGCTCGGCCCCACGGCTCCTACCGGCACAGCCCGCCGCACGCAACCAACCCGCGTTGTCCAATCAGTGAGCCGAGCGTAGCGGAGATCCCGCCCCCTCTCTTAGTCTAGCCCAATGGCACGAGGGAGGGTTTGTGATGTCATCGGGAGCGCGGGGCCGCTCCTCCCGCTAGGTGCACAAACAAGCGGCGCCTGTCGTGTCCTGGCAACGCGGCGCGCGCGGCCCCTTCCCTCCGTCCCGCCCCTTCCCTCAGTCCCTCCCCTTGCCTTGGCCCAGCCGCGAGAAGCGGAGGGGAACGCGGCAGAACTGGGGAGATTAGCGCTACCCGCCTGCTGTGGGGTCGACGCGAGGCCTGGGCCCAGCCCTCCAGGCGGGAGGAAGCGGCAGGTCTGCCTCCCGGCCTGAACAGGGCAGCTCCACGGCCCCTGCCGAGTGGCTTCGGTCCTGCTTCACCTCTCCGCCTGCGTGCGGGCAGCGTGCCGCTTCTGAGCTGCGAGAGCCGCGGGGCTGGGTTAACCGTGGGCGTGTGGGTTCGGCTGCGCAACTCTAGGAAGCTTTTTCTCTTCCTACGTTAGTAACAGTGCTGGTGTAGCTAGACCAGGTAAGTCGTAACGGGTATCTGAACACTTGGTGGCTTAGTTGCAAGCGAGCGTGTTCTACCCGTTTCTCAGTCGTTGTGCACCATTGCTGGCACAGGAGACTCTTATTTTTGTCAGCGTTTTACAGAAATACATTAAATCGGAAAACTGATCTAAAATCTCGTTGTATTAGTTTCACCTTCATGGTTGAACCCATGTGTGTAAATATAAACTGAAGCCAAGGTCAAGTTTTATTCAGCTTGCAGAGACAGGTGATGAGGCAGGCAGCAGTAGGTTGGTGTGCAGGTTAGCTCAGCAGAAGTTATCAGTGCTTGGTGTCTCACACATGGCTGTTCTTCACTGCCAGTTTGTTCATTTGTTCTCTAGGATGCCTCCTCCTCTTTGCTGACCTTACTTGTGTTTGACTTTGAATTGTAATTCCACTCTACCTTTTCCATGTAAGACTAGATGGGAAAAGCTTCTTAATTCTTGATGTGTATGCTTTATAATTCAAAAAAGAAAAACACAGGAAGCTTTAGTTTTAATCCATGTGGTCTGCACAAGACTGTGGTGTGGAAGGGATTTCAAGAAGAAGGTTGATTTTTGGCATGTTAAAACTTACTCGTAGATCAGAACTTTAAAGTCTTGGCAGTTTGCTTTCTGAGGTATGGAGAAGTGGAATTTCTTTTTGTGCACATTTAATGAAGTATTGATGGAATAAATAAAGTTTGGTTCTGTTTTCCCAGATTTGAAGGTTAAAGCCAGTGGCATAACTGTTATTACCAAGATGGATCTGTACAGAGCACTTGTTCTGCACATAACTATCCATTTTGCAGTAATGAGCCTTTGCCCCAAGTAAGGCAAATGACTGAAATTCCAGATAGCAGAGAAATGGTAGTTCCTTCATATCTAAGGAATCACTGGAATTAACAGCACTTTACTATCTGCCAGAAGGAAAAAATCCATGGTATTTTAGCAGTGCACCATTTCAGCAAATATGTGCATTGATGTCTTGGAATAGGTGCACAGGATGAAGAACTGTGCTATACAGAGAGCCTCACAAGAGAGCAGTGTTCAGTGTTAGACTGTTAATGTAATTTTTTGCTGATACACTCTCTGGAGTGCTGTGAGGATGGGGCAATAAGGTTGTGTTCTGTTCACAGATGCTGCCTGCTCTCCATGGCTTTCAGGGATGTGAATGCAAGAAGACATATTGGACTTCAGCAACTCTCAGCCTTAGCCTTAGCTGGAAGAACATTATTGGGGCCAATGAAATCATGTAAATTCATTGTGGATGAGAGCACCAACCAAAGCACATTGATTTGTTCTGCTGTTAGACTGATTGAAAGTTTGGATTTAACCAGTGCTGCTGGACAGCTTCTGAATGAAACCATTCAAGCACAAAACAAAGAGTTTAAGACTGGGATGAGTACCCTGTTGTTTCTTGTTGGTGCGTGGAGCAATGCTGTAGTGGAGTGCCTCCAGCAGAATGTTCCTGTTTCAGCAATAGTATCTGTGATGTCTGAGGGGTTGAACTCTTGCTGTGAGAGAGTCCAGTGTCTCCAAATATCAATAGATGATGTAACTAAAGAGCTGTGTTCTAGCAGTGTTAAAAAGAAAACTTGCCAAATTGGTCATGACAGCCTTCTAAATGCTCAGATTTCCCTGTGTTTTCCAAAAGAACTTTGTGCACCAGAAGAAGTCATTCCTTGCTCCCATCAAGATGATTGTGATTTTAACAAGTGCCTGGTTTCACCTTTGGCCACTTCAGTACCTTCTCTTGTCAAACCAAGGGGTGACAAAAGTACATCTTTGTTTTCTAGGAGCAGTGTTATTGCATCCAGCTGTATCAAACAAAAGTTAACCCATAGCAGATACTTCAGCACTCTAGGAAAAAGCCATTTCTCGAGTCAGCAAGATAATTCTGAGGGATCCTTTGGAGGACCATCAGCTGATCCCTGTGAGTGTTATGGTTTGGGACACTTGGCAATGACACTGAGCCATGGAAATCAGACTAGTGTGAAACTGCTACAGAGCATTGTTGCTTATCAACAAGAGCGAGCAGAATGCAGTGGCTCTTCCCAGTTTAATATTGCAGAAATTGTGACATGCTGTTTGCTGGGCCTGCCTGAAAGCTATTCTTGTGTCTCTCCAGGCTTTGTCACACTAGTGTCACCAGAGCAAGCCACAGTTATCAAACACTTTGAAGACAAACCCCTTGGGATTGTGCTGATGGATGGAGACCTAACGGAACGATATCGTCACTTGGGTTTCAATAGGCCACGTAACGTCCAGACTGTGCTGGAACTTTCTAGCCTACAGGAAGGCAGAGCAGCAGACTTGTGGCTAAGCAGTATGTTAGATATTCTGACAAAGTTGGAAGTAAACTTGCTTTTAGTCAAAGGAAACGTGTGTGAAAACTTAATGGAAAGATGCCTAGCAAACAGTATCTTGGTAATTGGTTCTGTGACTCAGGCTGTGTTCCATGCTTTTGGGGAAGTCACCAGTGCCCAGCCAGTGACATACCTCACCCAGCTGAATGCTGCTTGTGTGGGGAGTGGGGCCCGAGTAGAGCTGTGGAAGGCCAGTGATGGGCGTGCAATGGATCTGGGTGAGCTTGTGCCAGTCAGGATCAAAGTGCAAGGAATTCCCCTGCTCACGGCCGTGCTTACCACTGCTGTAGCTTCAAAGGTGCAGCTCATTGAAGACCAGTTCTGGACTTTAGTGTATCGACTCCATCATGCTTTAAATGACAAGAAGGTTTTTCTTGGTGGTGGTGCAGTGGAGCTCTTGTGCCTTAGTCACATTCAGATGCTTGCAGAACAGCCTTCAGAACCAGCAAATAAAAGTGCTGTGAAAGACTTCCACAGTCCTTGGCTGGCAGCATCTGCCACAGAGTATAAATCAGTTGTGCTCCAAGCATTAGCAGCTGGCTGGAAGCAGTATCTTTCAGTGGTTGTGTGTAATGCTGCAAAAGCTGCATCAGAGTTGGAAGCATGGACCTCAGTTGATCATCACCTCAAAAAAGCAGCTGATTGGGGCTCTCCCTCAACATATATATTGAAAGAGTTTAGAAGAGGTGATCTGCTCAGGGGTGCTTCTGGGCCCTTTGCCAGCCAGGGAGAGGGTTTAAAGGTTTATGATAATGTTACAGCCAAGACAGAGGCATGGCGGAGAGCTCTAGACTTGGTGCTACTGGTGCTGCAAACAGATGCTGAAATTATCACAGGTCCCAAAAGGAATGAGCTGTTTAACTCACATGTGTCAAGTGAATTCATGTTTTTATAGGACTTGGAGGTTTTCTAAGCCCATGAGTCTATGGAAGAAGTTCATTTCTTCATAGATAAGAAGCAAACACCTAGATGTGATCATCGAGTGTAACTGTGGAAATCAGAATGCAAGACAGTCACAAGGTAGATAAAATTACCCATTTCTAGAAACAGAAGTTAAATAACAAACAAAAATCACTTCTGGGCTTACCTCTAGCCCCAGCTGTGCATTTCTAACTGATGCTATTGTCTGCATGGATAAATTAATCCAGTCACACTGACTTCTCTAATATTCAGAGGAGATATGCAGTTGTTTTTTTTAGTTACAGTGAGGAGCACTAGGCAGGTAGATACATGGCAAGTCTAGTTGGAGAAAAGTTTGATACTTTGCACATATTCTGTGTTCTGAACGTGTGCTGTTTGTATAAGGTATTTGGACTTGTGTTCTGTAACCTCTTGTTTAAGGGTAGGGATTTCTTATATAACATTGGCATACTTGTATTAAATGAAATATTTTAGATTGTGTAATTATGTTTAATTAATATCTTCCTTTTAAAAAATGTGTGTGCATTGCAAATGTAAACTTGTCATAATTTATGAATGTTACATTTTGTGCTAAGAGATTGTACTAGTAGATTCTACTTTTGCATATTTATATGGGCAATATAGCTCTGTTTTCAGATAGAAGCCCCTTGGTGCTCTTCCCTTGATTTTACCTTGTAACTCCCATCCCATTTACTCATGTTCTCTCCACACTCTCCTAGGAGAGACCACAGGGTATGTCATGGCATGTACTGTTCCTGTTTAGCTGGTCCCATAGCAGAACCTCATCTTCTCCTTAAGGCTTCAACATGGGTCTGCTTAGGAGAAGAATTGGATCTATCCTCCCTCCTGTCTAGTTTTCCAGTGAGTTTTTCAATTGATTTCTCCAGGGTTGATACATGGGCCTGTAAGGGAGCAGGGATACTGCCTTCATGCTGTTGTACTCTGTTAGCTGCTTCCATTGTGGTCAGTGCCCCTCCAGCTCTTCCCCAGGTTGCCATTGACAATGTGTGAGGAATATGTAGATGCTGCACTTGGCACAAACTAAGTTGAGTGCATGGTATTGCAGTGGGGTTTACTACTTGCCAGTCACTATAAATTACCTCTTGCACAGCTAATTCTCTCAGGTACTGTGTACCTTTTTCCATGATTTCCAAATGTCCATGGTCCCTGTTGTCCCTAGACTCTCCCCACCAAACAGCCCTCGCTGCCACACCTGTGGGGCACCTGCTGGGGACAGAGCCAGGAGCCTCCAGACCCAGGGGTGGCCTCTCACACCAAGTACACTGAAGGACAAGCAGGCAGAGCTGGGCTGGGGGCATCCACGGAGCAACACAGCTGAGAAACAACCACAGAAAAGTACCAAAGAAATGAGAGGAGTTTACTCAGAGTAACAGATAGGCTAGCACTTCAGCTAAAGGAGGATTCTAGGGCAACAAGCCAGCTTCAAATGCTGCACATCTTTTAAAAGCTAGAGGGATTTGAAACTGAAACATCAGTGCTCAAGTCTACAATCACAGAATCATAGCAGGGTTTGGGCTGGAATGGACCTTAAGACTAATCTAGCTTCAAACCCCCCCTGCTAGGGGCAGGAACATCTTCCACTGTACCATGTTGCTCAAAGCCCCAAAGCTGGCCTTCAACACTTCCAGCAACAGGGCACCCAAAACCTCTCTGGAAAATCTGTTCCAGTCCCTCACCATCCTCACACTGAGGAACTTCCTTACACCTCATCTAAATGTACCCTTCAAATCTTAAGCCTCACATCACATAGATGCCACTGCCACGGAACAGGAACCAGAAACTAACTACCGGCCCATGCAGGCACACAATTGCATCCCGCTAGGCCTGCGCAGACACCGAGACCTAGATTGCGCCCTGCCCCAAACCGCCCCCGCGCACCCTGTGTTCCACCCAGGCCTTACCCTTGCCCTCCCTGGGGACACTCACAGGCCCAGTTACACTTCTAGAGACAAGAGATTGGCTTTTCCATGGGGGCGGACACCTGGTGGCAGCAGCGCAGAGGCCGCTCCAGAGCTGCAGTACTGGAACTCGGACGCCAGGTGGCAGCAGCGCTGGCGCTGTGCCTGCGCTGCAATGCTCCATTTGGACACCTGGTGGCAGCACAGTACATGAAATGGTTTAGAAACGCTCTCTTGTGGCCTCAAAAACACCCTTAAAAACAACTAGGGAGCTACAACAAAAACAAATTGCAAAACCCACCAAAAAATCACCAGATGAGATGTGTTGATAAAAACGGGTGAAGGCTATCGTCCTCTCCAAAAAGTTCAAGAGGAGAAGTGAGGCCCTGCCAGGCATCTTTGGGTAGCAGGTACTAAAATGAAGCAGACTATACAATAGAAAACAAACCTGTGTGCTCTGCAGCATAGGCAGCTTCCAAAAAGTTCAGACAGAATGACACTGCCACAGGGGTTACACAGGTCCCAAAGGGACCAGAGAGATCCAAGAAGTCTTGGGGATATAATGAGCTCAAAAGGGAATTGAAGAAAGTACTGATATACAGCAAAATGGCACAAGGCAGAGGAGTAAAAATGCCCAGATAGGGCAGCAGAAGTGGATCAGAACATGCATAGGAGAACATGCGACTCACCACAGGCATAAGACCTTCACTGACCAGAGTCTCCTCCACAGTCTCACCTGCTCAACTCTCACCCACTCAGCAGTACCCAGTGAAGGCTGCTTCAATGCTCCTCATCCCTGAGGATTCCTCACTACATAGAGACTCTCGCATGTGCCTCATGAAGGCCCTGAGCTCCCAGAACCATATGCAGTGGTCTGCTCTGTCAGGAATGGCTCAGAGGGATTCTTTCTCACTACAAAGACTGGCTGTTCCTTGCTGGAAACACCTGCCTGCAAGATCCCCTTCAACAGCTCCCTCCAGCAGGCATTCCTAAGCATCCCCTTTCCAGCTTCAGCACCTCCCACACCAGGGCCAGCCCGTTCTTTGCCTCACTGGTCACACCTGGGGCTGTTCTAGCCGCAGCTGGAGCCCATCGGGAACAGGAGCCATGGTCAAAGCCCCACAGCACCTCACCCCCTGCGCTGTACCTATGCACAGCCACCAGCTCTGCACCCAAGGGCTTTGATGCAGCAGTGGCTGGCCGTCCCTCTCCCTGCTCTTGCTCTCTAGCTGCCTGTGCCCACCAGCCTGCACATGCCCAGTGTGCGCGGCCCGGGGCGGTGAGGGGCTGTCGCATGGCCCTGCCGGGAGAGGCGGGTCCGATCTAGCTCTGCGGCCTGGCGCGGGCCCAGACAAAGCCTTCTGGCCTCCGGGCACCTCTGCCGAGAATGCCGAGCAGGTAACCCCAGCGCTGGCCGCTGCGTGCCCGAGCAGAGCTCCTCTGGCCCCACAGGCCCAGCACACCTGACCGGGGAGGCTTGCACAGGCCCAGACTGAGTGCTTCGGTCGGTAGCTGGCCTCAGCCCAGCGTGGCTGCCATGGGCACGTCCCCACAGCAGGGCCCAGCCCTGGCCCAGTGTGGCTGCCATGGGCACATCTCCACAGCAGGGCCCTGCCCTGGCCCAGTGTGGCAGCCACGGGCACGTCCTCTGCGGAGAGGGTCCCCGTGGTTGGGAAGAAGCTCCCTCCTGACCTTTATCTCAGATGTGGTGGCTTAGGGACTTGGTTTATCTTCTGGTGCCATTAACCAAGTTGTTGCATTCAAAAAACAAGAGCTCAGTCCTCTGCTGACGCCGATGTGGTTATTGCCACTAATTGTTGCGTGCTCTGGTTTAATGGCTAGACAGACATCCAGAATACGTGAGGGATGGATTCAATGCTGTTCTCAGGGTGAAAGGTTCACATTATTACCCAACCTCTCAGAAAAGTGCCCTGACTGTCAGGTTAAAGGATATTTTGAGGTGTGATGGAAAGTGAAATAAGTCCTCTCTTCTTTATCCTGTTTCATACCATTGAAAGGATTCAAGATGCGTTGTGTTAGGGAGTAGAAGAAAGAAAGAAAAGCAAGCCTATCTGTCTGTAAGGCAACTCTGATACGTGCAGGAGCACTTACTAAGCCACCCACAGTGATGATTGCCTGTCTACAGTTATGAGGCTTATGAATTATGCAGGGTTTTATCCATTTAGTGTGTATGTTGACTTCTTATCATTCCAGTTTCTTAATCAAGATGCCAGGCAAGATAGAGTATATGGCGTATGAGGCTTCATTAATCATGCATATCATCTTATCAAAAAGATATTGCAATACTTTAAAAGTTTTATTTCTGACAGTTCCAACACATCACTCAAATAGGAGTCCCTCATGATGCCACAGCTTTCCTCAGCATTCTGGATGGATTTTATAATTTGGCTGGTTGTTCTTTAGGGGCACTTGGGCATATGCATTATGTATTAGCTTGTCCTTGTTCTGCTTTATCTGTCAACACACTAGTTGATAAGAATTCACAATTGTTTGCTGCATCATTTTGAGTTATTCGGAATTAGAAAATGGTTTTTTAAAGCCCTCTAATGTTATAGTTCCTCTTCTTTAAAGAAAAACACATCTATGAAGGTTATAATGAGTGATTTTAAAACTATTATAAAGTGACTCTTCTTACTAAGATTTGCTGATTTTATGTCAATAAAAGCCAAAGCCTAAAGCCACTTATTTATTATTGGTTATAGTACTGGTGTAGAGAAAAATGTGATCATCTTCTGTTATATAGGATCTTGCATTTTCTTTAGTGGAACTATTTTGTTTTCTGACTGCATTTTCCCTTGTCTTTGAGTGGGTTTATCGTAGAGTATGGATAATCACAGAATCACTAAGGTTGGGAAAGACCTCCAAGATCACCAAGTCCAAGCATACCTATCACTACCATGCCACTAAACCATGGCCCTAAGTAGAACATCTATACACTTCTAAAATGCCTGCAGGGACAGTTACTCCACCACCTCCCCGGGCAGAATGATTGCTTTGGAGTCTGAATTCATTACTCTCTGCTGAGTGAAATGGAGAGTCTCACTCATTGCTATTATTGGTTCATTTTTCCTGTTCAGATGCAGACAGATAACTGGACACCTAACACCCATGTTGAGAAGCCATGAATTCCAGAAAATTACCATCAGAAACAAGGAGAACCTTTCCTGCTACTAAAGTGCAGTGTCTACAGCCATCACGGATTCTCATAGTGGATGTCACATCTCCTTGCTGGCCCAACACTTGCTGTGTGCTCTCGGAAGCTCTGGAGAACAGCCTGTGCTTGGCATGCAGCTTGCCAGGCCCCTGCCGCATTCCCCTGCTGAGCCTCTACGTGGTGCAGAGCCAGCATGAGTGTCTGCTGCCCTTTACAGTACGTCTGAAACTATGGCTCTTGGGAGCTCACAGGCACAATAAACACCTTCTTGCAGTTCAGTAATGAAAGTTAGGATGATTTTTATTCAGCTTTACTCAGCTTTTACTCACCAAACCCTTTACTCAGCTTTGGGGAGGCCTCATCTCGAGTACTGCGTCCAGTTTTGGGCTCCTCGCTACAAGAGGAACATTGCGATGCTGGAGAGGGGACAGAGGCTCCCAAGCTGGTAAAGGGCTTAGAACATAAGCCTGATGAGGAAAGACGGAGGGATCTGGGCCTGTTTAGCCTGGAAAAGAGAAGGTTGAGGGGAG
>VWZO01013000.1:78494-146999 GCA_013396975.1 Bucco capensis
GAGTGATAGGACAAGGGGAAATGGATGGAAATTGCGCCAGGGGAGGGTCAAGCTAGATATTAGGAGGAATTTCTTTGCTGAAAGGGTTGTCAGCCATTGGAACAGGCTGCCCAGGGAGGTGGTTGAGTCACATCCCTGAAGGGGTTTAAGAGATGTTTGATGGATGTTGCATTTGGGGGCATCATTTAGCAGGTTGATAGGGCTAGGACAAAGGCTGGACTGATGATCTTCAAGGTCTCTTCCAGCTGTAACTGTTCTATGATTCTATGATTTACCACAGGTGTAGATCTGAAAGTGAATCCTTCTCAAAGAGCATAGTTGCAGAGAGCTCATGGAAGAGGTGCCTTTTATGAGAGAATGATGTTTAAAAGGAGGAGTGTCATTTTTGATCTGTGAAGTTGCTTATGTGCATAAATTGGGTTTTGTGTCACCTCTCTCTAAATGATGGAAAAGTATTTCATAGAATCATAGAACAGTTACAGCTGGAAGAGACCTTGAAGATCATCAGTGCAGCCTTTGTCCTAGCCCTATCAACCTGCTAAATGATGCCTCCCAATGCAACATCCACCTGTCTCTTAAACACCTCCAGGGATGGTGACTCAAGCACCTCCCTGGGCAGCCTGTTCCAATGGCTGACAACCCTTTCAGGAAATAAATTCCTCCTAATGTCTAGCCTGAACCTCCCCTGGTGCAATTTCCATCCATTTCCCCTTGTCCTATCACTCCCCACTAGGGACAACAAACCATCTTATCAGTTTGACATTTCCACTCTTTTAATTTCATGGAACACTGTTTTGCAGCAAGTGAAAGAAAACTTCACACGAATTCAAGCTTGCATTTTGGAGCTCCGTTCACTACCAAGAGAAGGCTCTTTCCCCCAGGGGGGAAATGGAGTGGTACAAGCTGTTCAGGATGGATTACAACAGTTCAAACAATACAGCAGACACACAGCAGCAGGAGGCTCAACATATAGCTCTGTCGAGGTAAGAAAATGTTGGGAAGGTAGTAGGAGCCATCCACCAGATCTGCTTGACCCTTGTGACCCCTCAGCTTTATACTGAATATGACATACAAGGAATGGAATCTTACTGGTCATTTTAGGGTCACCTGTCCTGTCTGCTCCTCCCTGCAGGTGCCACCTTTTACTTCATAGAATCCTAGAATGGTTTGGGTTGGAAGGGACCTCTGGAGCTCATCTAGTCCAACCCCCCTGCAGTGGGCAGGGACATCCCCAACTAGAGCAGCTTGCCCAGAGCCCTGGCAAGCCTCACCTGGAATGCCTCCAGGGATGGGAACTCAACCACCTCCCTGGGCAACCTGTGCCAGTGTTAACTTACTGCACCCCAATGTGGTACACTGGATTTAGCAGTGACCTTGGTCTGCATACCAATCCTTGGTACTAACTATAAACATTAACTGTTATCCCTGCTAGCAGCAGACACTGCCTGCAAAACCAAGCTGTTAACATCAGAAAGTGCAGTTTCTTAGAAGAGACAACTGAAAAGTAAAATCACAGCACAATTAGTTCTGTCCTAACTCAAACCAGGACAACTTTGTTACAACCTGCAATCATTGGAAACCCAAATATTTGTGAAAAGTATTCAAAATGCTTACTCTTTTAAGATCCTGCCTTCAGAGAGGAAAACCCACCCACCACCATCAATGAAGTTCAGTCTCAGCATCAGCTACAGTGCAGGAAATGATGTGGCCAGTCTGCAGTAGGATAATAGGATGGAAAGTGTTTTTTTTCAAGTCACTAGCAGCACATATTTTTATTTATATATATAAAAATATATATTATATATATATACACACCTATAT
Organism: Bucco capensis; assembly: GCA_013396975.1. Taxonomy (NCBI): domain Eukaryota; kingdom Metazoa; phylum Chordata; class Aves; order Piciformes; family Bucconidae; genus Bucco; species Bucco capensis. The sequence continues at coordinate 80,316 of VWZO01013000.1, forward strand.
ATGTATGTATATACATAAATACATATACATAATATAATATATTATATCTATATACATATATATATCTATATAGACATATATATACATATATATATGTACACATGAGCTTCCATCATATAACCTAAAGGTGTTTTTGCAATTAAGCAGTACTAGTGTAGGAAATGGTCTGTCTATAGCTGTATAAAAAAGTAATATCTTTAGATGATTCTGCTTCCCCCAATTCAAGAACAATTCCTATTATCTACTTATCTGTTCAGAAATGAGATTGTTATTAGTACTTCATTCCCAATATCTCATCGATAAACACTAAGGATAGATCTGAATGGAAAAGATCTATTCCCTGCCCCCTGCACTCTTCCCCTCTCTCTCCACCAAACCAAAAACCAAACCCTAAAAACATACTACCAAAACCAAACCCTGACCTTTGAACTGTCACTTTTGTTGGCATTGTTTAATATCTTTGTAGCAGAACTCATTTGTGGAAGTCTACTGCTATGTTTCTCCAAATGCTCCCTACAGGATATTTATGAGTAGCCTTACTTAAAATACACCTTAGCCTTTCTTTAGAGTTACTGAGCAGTCCTCTGGAGCAATGAGCAGATGTGCTGGGAAGACAGTACTTCACCATCACTAAATATCAGGCAAAGCAAGAACTTGAAATGTTCTCACCCAAGGACTCTCAGAGCAGAAGCTGGTGTCAAATATACCAAATTTAGTCTACATGAACTATAACTATTACAGTCATGGAAAGTGCTGTGGTCCCTCAGGAAGTCTCAGCAGAGTCCCTCCTACACACTCACAGAACATAAGACAATTGTAGATTGTTCTGTCTTCTTCCAGCAGTAGCACAAAGCCTGTTGATGTTCCTACAATGAACCTCTCAATCCATTTCATATTGGCTTAAACATAAACCAAAACTCAAAAAAAAACCCTGCTTTTGAATAGATGAGATCATTTAGCAAGGTTTCAAATAGACCAGGCATCATCACCTATCCAGAGAGCACTGGGGTAGAGGCAGCTCTTACAAACTCTTGATCTGTGTTTCAGGTCACAATTTTGACTAGCCAGTCCAGCAAAGAAATGGTAAAGCAGCTGGAAAATAAGTTAAAAGATGTAGACCTTGTGAATCTACGAAGAATACAAGTCGTTGAGGTTTTGAAGAGAGACTTTCTGGAGCCTGAGGATGTGGAGCAGTGCATGCCAGCAGAAGAGCCCAGCAGCAGTGGTGAGTGCAAGAGACAGGGTAGAACTCCTGATAGCCCCTGATTTGAGCCTTGACCATTGTTGATGTGGCCTGTGGAGTAGCTGAATGCTGTGCTGTGATTTGCAAGGTAATGGCTTCTGAGGCACTTCTTATGTGAATGCACTTGAGGGACTAAGGAGGTATAGTGTAGTGGAAAATGCAGAAGAATGTTCTTTTCTGTGGCTGAAAATATTTGTGCCTTTTCACCTCTTTTTGCTGCAGACATTGCAGTCCTGGGAATGGACATTGATGTGCAAACCACAGAGGACAATGTTATCAGCTTGGAGATGCTGTTTAAGACATGGCTACATGACTATGGCACAGAGAGAGAACACCTCCATCTCCTCCTTCCATCAGGAGGCTTCAGCCATGCCACTGCATCCAGGACCACCCTAAGTATTTAGTTCTCTCTCAGCCTTTGCAGGGAATTCCTAAATAGCACAGCCTTAAAGCCAGGCTTGTCCTATGGGCCTGCTGCCTCACCTTTAGAGACCCAAGTGAGGTCTCTGGGTGACTCTGACAGCTCTCTGGAGCTCCTGTTTGCTCAGGCTCAGCAGGGCTATTCGCTTAGAATGCTTTCAGGCTGCTCTCATGTCCTGTGGCTGCTGATGCTGTCATTCATTTCCATTTTTCAGCAGAAATGTGACTTGAAGAGCATATGAATTTATTTTATGGCCCATTTGGTCAAGGTAAAAGGGGCCCTACACCCTGAGAGCCAAGGACCTTCTGGCTCAGTTGTATTGCCCTAAATATTGTGTTCCTTCTCCTAGTAACCCTGAAGTGCGATTTGCAGGAGAGACTGCTTGATCCAGCTCTACTTTCTGGGATGGGTGATGGCACTGTGAGAGCAGCAGATTTGAATTCACCCTGCCAGTTGGCAGCCAGGCCAGCTACATTGTTGTATAAACTCCGAGTTGTAAAGTAAGTGTTGTTACAAGCTTTGTGCTTGCTAACTGGAAGGCTGATATAATAGCAGCCTTCACTCTGGGTAGTTTCAACTAGCACCTAGTAACATCACCATCAAGCACTGGGGAACTCAAAGTGCTAGTGGGCAGAACTCTGCTTTAAGAAACTCTTGACCTCTGTAACTCTTGCTGTTATGGAACAGCAAATCCCATGTATGTAGACAGGAGGGCTGAATCAAAAGCAGTGTTTAACATGACACTAGTGTTTGTTTAATACCACAGATGTTACTCATGCAACAGTTGTTTCTCTCCAGTGTGACATTCTGTAGATTGCAGCCACTGCTCCCTATATAATTCTGCTGTTCTCTCACTACACAGCAATTAATTGGACATCAGAGCCCTGAGCTAACTAGTTGACTAGTAGTAAAAAAGGCAGCAAAGCCTCACAGTGTTGTATGACTTCCCATAATTGGCTTTCCCCCTAGCTGCCTATGGCTGAGAAGCACAGAGAATAACAAGATGAGTGCTGCTCTCTAGTGCCTTTTCTGAGGTATGTTTATAGGAAAAAAATTGTGTAATTTCTGGACTATACAGTTCTTAAAATTATTCTCATCCTGTCAGTAGCTGAAGAGCACTCAGTACTTGTGCATAAGCATCTCTCAGCCAAAGCACTGCAGCTACTTCATAATGCCCTGTCACACAGCACAAGTGTGCTATGGACAGGCAGTGACAAGCACTGTGAAGTCTGTAGTGATGTTTGTGGTGGGATGTTGGCTGTGCAGGAGCAGAGCATGTCTGTTTAAGTGAAGGATAACCACAGTCCCACAGAAATCACTTAGGAAGAGATGTAATTGCCTGGCTGAGTTACTGTCCAAGAGGCCAGGCTAACAATCTGGTTTGTATAAAAAATGCATGAAGACTGGATTTGCCTCTTGTCATGTTCTTATCAACACAGGTACAAAGGGAAATGGAAATCAGCAAGAAAGCCTCTTTTAACTGCAGCTGGATTTTTCTGCAAGGTTTCCTAGAGACAGGCAGAACAATACACTCAATAAGTGCTTGTGGCAGTACTGCAGCTGATCCTGCCATAGCCCTTCAAGCTAGTCATCTGCTAGTCTCCTTGCTGATTTGATGTAGGCTGTGTTTGACTAACTGGAGCTGCCTATTTGCAGGGCCCTGAAGTCTGAAGGGGTCTGTGAGTCTGTAGTGTATGGTCTGCCCTTCATCATCAAGCCCACAAGCTGCTGGCGGCTAGACTGGGATGAACTGGAGATAAATCAGCAGAGCTTCCATGCTTTATGCCATAGTCTTCTGGTGAGTGTGTGAAAATTGCAGTCTCGTGGGGAAGGATTGCCACAGAAAGGGAACAGTTAGTGCACATCTAGTAATATCTGTCTAGCTTGCACCAGAAAACATTTCAAGATCTGCATCCTCAACTCATGGGCCACGGTTGGGCTTGTAAATCCTTCCAGCCAACGTAGGCTGGAAAGATACTGCAGTGCACTGAACCTTAGAGAAGAATCTCTAGCCTATCAGAAATCCAGTGTTAGGAGGTGTGAAGTGCAAGTCAGGGTTAGGAGTTAGATATGCATCTTTAACTGTGAAAATAATTAACCAAGTCTTGGGATGTGGAGGATTTTCCATTATTGACAAGTTGTAAAGCAAAACTGGATGTTTTTCTTAAGAATTGTCTTGCATTCAATTCAAAAAACCAAAACCAACCAAAACCCCACAAATAACATAGTTATAATGCAGGATAGTGTTATTATTCTGATGTGCATGAATGTCTCTGCTCCTGAACCCAGCAGCCCCTATCCTACAGTGGAAGTGCAGAAAGCAGCAGCTGTTGCCCATTGTTCACATAAGGTTTGGCTTTTGCCATTTAGAGCAGGAAGTGGATGCTTCTGGCCAAACGTGAGCCACAGAACACCAGTCCAAACTGGGATATCGTGGTGCATTCCTACTACATCATTGTCCCTTCCGACTCTGCCACTCTACTTGTGAAAGCAGTTGCCATCAGAGAGCTCTTGCTGCCATCAACCTTCCCAGCCCTCCTTGCTGAACATCCTGAGAGAGTGCGTGGCCCTATAGAGGTAAGTCAGTGACAGCCTTGCACAAATATCTGTTGAAAGGATCCACACCCCCTGCAAAAAAGCTCTCAACCCTAAAACCAATAAAAATCCCCAAGCAAACCCCACATACTACCTGTCACATCTCAAGGCCAAGGTTCTTACTTTGTGCTGAACAGAGTGCCCTGAACAGCCTGGAGGTGGAAGTTGCTTATAACCCCTTGCACGTAAAAAGCAATCTCTACAAATACCTGAAGAGTGTGTTGTACAAACCTCTGCACAGGCAGCAGGCCCAGCTCAGGGAGCAGCGAGCAGAGCGGCATCAACCCAAGCAGGTATGTCTCTTGCCTTTGACAAGCCCACATAGTCTCTGTTCTACCCTTCTGGGCTGTGTCCTCAGAAGTACTGAGGGCAGCTCCCTCATACCCTGGCAGTACAGGGGAGGCAGCATACAGCAGGGGCAATGTTCACTTGCAGCTGGCAGAGCAGAGGGATGGGCATAGCATAAGCTCATGCAGTTGAGGAGAGGGATGCTGAGCAGCTGAGACACAATTGCTCACAATTGCTCAGACACAATTGGACAGCACACCTCCCTCCACAAGGTGTATTCATATTTTGTCCCTGTGTTGCAGCATCAGAGCAAAGCCAAAGCCACAGTGGCACCCCTTCCAATGGCTCCTCCTGTCCAAGTGTTCAGACAAGCAGCAGTGAGGACAGATTCCTGTGTGCATTCCCTGCTCCCCAAGGAGTACGATGAGTTCCTGCACTGAACCCCACTGCCTGAGCCTGCTCACATGCAGCTGCAGCTTGGCTTCTTGCTCAGCTGCCAAGCCCTATGCACTGGGCCAGAAGAGGTCAGGCAAGACATGAAGTTTGTTCTTGGCCAGACGTACACTTCCCATCGTTTGTTCCTCCTTGCTGTTTTATGGTTTTGTTAGTCACCCAGTCAGTTTGCAGGAAGTCTGCTACTCTGGGGTCCTCTGTCCTGAATGCCAGCTGTCCCCCACAACACCTCATATTTCTCATGCTTGTCAACACACATCACCAGCATGCCTCAAATTTGGAGTTCTGAGACTAAGCTAGCACAGGCTACAAACCTCAGATTGCTGTCAGTGGGTACAGAATAGCTGCAGACAGGGCCATGAGGAAGTCAGGCAGATAAAGTAGGCAGTAACATCAAGCTGCCCTCATCCTGCAGGAGCAGGTTGAGCCAGGCTTTTGAATCAGCATAAAACAGGGCTTTTAAATTTGTTCTTAAAGCCCAGGATGCTTCCCTCCTGAGAGCATCCCAGGATCCATGATGCCAGTAAGCTTGCTTCCACAGCTGCTCTCAATATCCCAACTCCTAGCTCATGAATGGGTTTGTAGCAAATGCCAAGCCAGCATAATGCCCCAGCTGGCTCCTGCACAGCAACAGCTCACCTCAGCTGGAGCTGTAGCACACCGCCATTCTCCTAGCCAACTGCTGCATGGAGGCTCTCCTCCTTATGGCCCATCTGTGCCTATGGAGCTGTTCTCCAAGCCAAAACAGCAAGCACTTCTTGGCAGGGTTCAGAAGATGGAGGGAGTTGGCCTGGAGCTTTCCAGAGAGCTTCTGCCCAGAGCACACACAGATGCTAGCCTTGTTCTGCAGTGCAGACACAGGACAACTGCCCCTGGCAGGGCAGGAACTGAGGGCAGCCAAGGTGGGGTGGTCTCACTGGGCTTCCTGGATGCTGAGCACCAGCAGGGCTTTGTGTTCCACTTCTGACAAGCTGTTTCAAAATAAAGTTATCCACCATGATGTTCACTTACTGCCTGCAGTTCACAATGTGTACTATGTGCAGCAATCCCAGTGCTGACCTGTACTTCCTGAGAAATGGCTGTAGTTGGCCAAGGTGACTGCCACTGCCAGTGAGCAAAGCCACCAGAGCCATCCCTTTTCCCTGGGATCCCAGCTCAGTAACAGGCCCTGCTTGCCTTCTAGGGCATGGACCCAGTCTTCCCATGCCCTGGCAGCACTCTGGGCCTGGCAGGAAGCTGCATCTCAAGCATCTGCTTGGGGTAAGATGCGAAGAGCAGGTACCTTGAGGAATACAAGCACGGGACAACCCAGAGCCCAACCATGAGCAGCAGACACCTGCTTGCTCGCACCTCTCATCCCAGGCAGGAACCACCTCAGCCTCCCTCAGATTCCCAAGGGCCCTTAGGCTTTTTCTCTTCTCCTGCAGCAAAGCCCCAGTGGGGAAGAAGATCCAACACAGGAGAACAGCCACAAATTCGTCCTGGCTACAGCTGTGCTGTATAGGCATCCCCGCTGCAACTTGGGCATCAAACAAATACCCCATCATAGCTAACCACCTTGTCACCATCTTACCAGCCTGGGGACATGAACCTGATCCTCCAGATTTCCCCAACTGTTTCTGGCTCCCTGGGCCTGAGCTGGGGCTGCAGAAGTCATGTTTATTCCTCTGCACAGGTACATCATAGTGCTGCTTGTCAGCTGGCTGTTTTGCTACTCTCTATACCAACAGGCTGATAAACCTGCAGAAGTCATCAGTAGCCCCATCCAGACTCAGGAACAGCCAGTGCTAGTGTGCCTGGACTAGCCCCACACAGAAAGGACACAAAGTCTCTCAAACCATTACCAGCACCAAAATGACAACCTCTTTGTCCTCTGCATAGGTTTCTACTCGAGGCTGTATACACAGCAATCATAGCCAAACCCCCAGCCTCAGACCACACAGCAGGGATCACTGTTTTTGCCAGTACAGTCAATGGGATGCAGACTGGCCCATCCCAGGCCTTTCAAGAGCAGCTAGAAGTGGGGAGAATTCAGCATAGGAATCAGGCTGGAGAAGGAGAGATCCTGTGACTAATCAAGAGTCACTGAGACGCCACAAGGCCAGAGCCTGGCCTTGCCCAGCCATATGCTCAGAGGCCATCACAACGTTTTGTGCCCCAATCAGCACATAAAGGTATCTGTGAGCATAACTCTCATCAGGATCCCCTGGCCTCATGGCATCCTAGCCAAAGCTGAACCTGGCACACACATTTCTTCACAGTTTCCTCTTAGCTCAGTAGCCCTGGCACAGACACAAACATGCCACTGTGTGAAGACTGCTCAGCCCCGCCACCCTGCTCTATGACAGTGCACCAGCATCTTCCCATCCATATGCCTGACAGCTCAGACATGCCATAGGCAAACATTTCATTCTGAGACATATAAATTTTAATATTAAAATAATTTTGTATAAAAATACTTTTGGAGACTGATGGCAAACAGTATTCCACACACCTCAACAAGCATCCCAGCCCTGCAGCACAGGGCTATACACCTGCATACATCAGCACACCTGCAGATGGAGATGATAAAGCTAGCTCTCCTGCGGATCAGGACTTGCCAGCGGAGCCAGCTCCAGAGCCAGAGAAGCACACTGGCACCTGCACCTGCCACAGCTCTCTTGTTCTTGCTCTGGAAAGGGCTTCCAGGGAAACACAGCACCTCAGCATGGGTGAGCAAGAGAGGCTCTCCCTGAGCCAGACCAGACCCCAGCCCCAAGAACCCACAGGACCTCTGGAGGGCAGCAACCGGCACCACTCACAAACAGGCCTGGGGCCGCCAGTCCTCCCCAGAACAGCAGCACACTATATCTCTCCCAAGTCCTCATAGACAGTGGACAAGCTACACTCATCCACAGACTCTTCCTTCTTCTGCAAGTGCTGTGGCTTCACCACTTGGCTGTACAGCACCTCCACGTTGTTGTTGTTGCTGCTGTTGAGGCTGGGTTTGACAATGGTCTTCTCGAGAGCAGCATTCCCCCGCCGCCTGCCAGCATCCCCACTCCTCTCGGTGCCTTTAGGGATAAAGGCTGCCAGGGGCTTGGGGGCAGGCACTGGCTTGGGGCCTTTGGCCTTGGCCTGGAAGGCAGGTACAGAGTAGTCGTCAGTGCTGGGGTTGTAGGGATACTCATAGCCATCCCTGCCATCATGGCCCTGGGTACGCCAGGCCTCACCCGTGGGCCGCGCTTCGTCATAGATGCAGGTAGGGGGGGGCAGTGAGCGAGGAGCGCGACCCTCGGGCTCGTCGTAGATGTGCTCCCTCCGCCCAGGCACTGCGGGGTCCTGGCTGTGTCCCTCAGCCTGGACCTGCTCATATGCACCCAAGTACAGCGGCGCTGGCAGCCGGAGGCCCGTTTCATCCAAGGCACTGCTGGGCACCTTCACCCCCCTCGCAGGCTTGCTGTCTATAGGATCCGAGTACAGTGGGTCTGGCCTGGGATGGAAGACCTTCACTGAGTCCAGGGGCTCCGAGTACACACTGGATGGGTCTTCCGCTTGCAGCAGCACAGCACAGGGTACTTTGGGCAGAGGGGAGCGTGGTGATGTGTTCGGGACCATGGGCTTGGCCTGTGGCACAGGGAGCTCTGGCAAAGTTCGGGTCTTCAGCAGAGATGTGGCATCTCTCTCCTCTGCAGCTGCACTGGGCCTGGACACCAGCCCCACTTTGGGTGCCAGGCTGTCATCCCCCTGAGCAGGTAGCTCCAGGCTCAGGGAGTCAGCCAGGGCCTGCCGGATCAGCACCATACTGGGGCTGTCCAAATCCAGTGAGTCACAGCTTTGCCTGTTCTCCTCCACCTGCGCTCTCTGCTCCCGGATGGAGGCTTCCACCAGGCGGAAGATCTCGTTGCCCTGTGTGGTCTCAAAGGTGAAGTTCCCTGGGCCGGAATCACAGCGCCTGCCAGCTTCGAAGGAGAACATCACCTGCAGGAAAACACAGTTAGCACTAGGAATGGAGTAAGGTGAGAAGACAGTTCAGCAGAAGAAACTATTATAAGCATCTTGGGTATGTCAGCATTAGTCAGGCAGAAAGGAAGCAATCCAGAGGCAAACAAATCTAGAGTAACTGGTGTCTCAAACAGTCCCTCCTGCTTTGGCCACCATCCTTTGGGATTGGGACAGACTGAATCCAGGGCAGAGCCAGAACTGCAGGGAGTCAAGGTTCCCAGGGGCTGGAGAGAGCTTGTGCACAGCATAGAATATTCCTGTCTACTAGGTGTGCTGGAGAGCAATGGAATGGAGAATGAAGCCAGGTCATCTGCGGGGGACATCTGGCAGAGGGGCTGGTAGGGGCTGCAATGGTCTCAGTGGGAGTGGGGAAAGGACTGTCTAGAAAGGGGCTCTGCACATCCATGCCCTTGGCGGGGATGGGTGTCCTGTCAGCCCATGCTCCTGTGCAGTGACACAGGTGGCAGCTGAGGACAGAGAAGATCACAGATTCCCCTGGGGGCCTTGCTGTGGTTGCCAAGGGCTGTAGCAGTTCTGGCACTTGGCAGGGCCTGCCACATGGCTGCACAGGCCGTTTGGGCATATCAGTTCCTCACCCTTTGGCAAGGGAAAGCCTGCGAGGGAACAGAGCTTGGCATGCAGCACACAGGGTCTGCAGGCACCTGCCCCCTACCTTGTCACGGCCGTATCTCCGGAGCAGCCGGTAGGGCCAGATATAGAGAATCTCATTTGTCTGTGGGTTCTTCAGGACAAGGCTGTCACGCTCAGCCTTGAGCACGTAGGTGCCACGCAGCTCACATCGCTCCGCAGCCTCAGTCCTTTGCACCGTCACCCAGAAAGCGTTCACTGTGAGCAGAGGAATACTCAGGGCAAGGCAGAGGAGCCATGTCCCCCAGCTCTGCCCACCAGAGCCCCAGTGATGGGGCAGCAGCAGAACAGGCCCCGCAGACGGTGGCCCAAAATCAGGGCAGCATCAGGTCTCACCTTCATCTCTTGAGTAGTAGATGGAGTTCACGGCCATCTCCAGGGCCTCCCTGCTGCCCTCCCTGCCATGTCGGGCTGCCACACCAGCATTGCTGGGGCCATTTCCCTGACAAGGGAGAGCAGATCAGCCACAGCCCCCTTCCTCCCACATCAGCTTCTGGGTCCCCTTGCAGCCATTGCTCCCCCAGACCCACACACCTTGGGCCCCACTGCCTTCCCTGAACAGCCTACAGCAGCCCCACAAAGCTTGGCCACCCTGCAGCCATCTAAGCCCTTCCCTGTCCAGACAGACCCCAGCCCCTGCTCCATCTTGAGTTGACATGAACACGATGAACAGGACCAGGTAGGGCAGGAGGAGCTTCCCTGTATCTCCCAGCACACTCCAGGGCGCAGCTGGGCTGTATATTGGACTGGGTGCAGAAGAAATTGGCTACTCTGGGCAGCTCTACCCTCCAGATCTGCACAGCACAAGCCAGCACTGAGACACAGCCTCCTGTAGGACAGCACCTGGAGTCCCAAGTGCTCCACTGCTGCTCATCTGACCACTTCAGCGTGCCCATGCAGATGCCCTGGTGCCGAGGCAGAGGACAGCTCTGCCTCCTCACCACTGTTCTCCAGCACAGGTAACACTGGCATCCAAAGCATCACAGGGCCCAGGCACACACTCACAGTGGCACGACAAGAGAGGGAGCTGATGAGACGGCCCAGTAACACACAGGTTGGTCCTGAACAGCAGGAAGGCAGTGCCAGTGTCAGGCATTGCTCGCAGAAAGGAAGCAAGCACTTCTATTTTAGCACATGCAGAACTGAAAGCGCAATGCACACTCTGTCAGCGACCGTGTCCCAGCAGCAGTGTCTCCTGAGAGCCTATGCGCCCACAGTAAGCAAAGACCCTCCTCCAGGGAAGCCCCTCGCAAGTCAAAGGCTCACGTGCCTTGCAAGAGCTGCTTCAGCAGACTTTGCAGCATTGCACGAGGGTCTGTATTTGGACCGGAGTTAAAAGCTGTTTCTCAGAGTCATGTGGGACGGGGTTGCAGCACAGTGTACATCTTGCAGAGCTGTCACAGTTTCAGTTTAAAACCCAGCCACAACAGTTTCTTAACAAGAGGCAAGACCTGACCCAGGCCTTTCTAGAACACATGCCATTCTTGGAGCCTTTTGCTCACTACTTCCTAAACGGTGAACTTCCTTCCGGACCTCAAGCCCACAACTAACATCTACCGTGTGAAGGACAGTATGAGCATGGCTCTGCTCTCAGCAGAGGTTCCCCTGCCTTGTCACTACCCTGCACCACTTCCAATGCACATCCTGTGTCCACAGCTCAGCCTCACAAGCCATTTCCAGGAAAAAGGCTGTAACGCTGTCTGCACCAAACAGACACAGGCATGGAAACAGAGTCATTTCCAGCACCACACCAATCTCTCTCCCCTTGGTCAGCTGGGTACTCTGCTGCACAGACACATTTAGCTTGACAACAGAATGCACAAAGACACAATCATGGACACACAAAAAAAAAAGGCTTAAAGTAAATCACACTTAGCAAACACCCAAGCCCTTGTGAGAAGATCCTGGGTTCTCCAGCTGCACAGCCAGCCATCCTGCGAGGCAGCCCTGCCCAGCACTCAAAGCCTGAAATGGGCCAGGGCTGTGCAAACATCTCCTAGGAGGTAGAGCAGTGGACCCATGGGGCACTCACACTTGTGGCCACTTGTCATCAAAACTGCCTTTGCAGTGAGACATTGCACTGGCTGACCACCAGCTCCACAGAAGGCTGCAGAGCTGCTACAGGGCCACAGGCACAGGACAGGGAAGCCGAGGGCCATGCTGAGGCGCTCCTTGCAGCAGGCAGGAGCAAGCCCCATGGCTGGACAAGGGGTACACTTGCCCTGTAGCTGCTGGCATTGCCACCCTGAAGCCAGGTGGGTGCTAAGGTCAGGCACCACAATGTTCTTGGGGCTCCACTTCCGCCACTGCTGTGGCGGGAAAGCCAGCTATGGCTGGACCAAGAGGAACGCTCCTCAGCCATCACCCAGCCCCTGGCAGGTGTCTGGAGGAGGTAAGGATGGTCTCCACACTGGGGGAGAAGAGCTCAACTTGAAATTTGGGGCTGCAACCAAAAATTACTGACATCACACCAGGGAGTCCTGTGACCCACCTGGCATGGCAGGAGTGATCGTGAGGGGCCTGGAGTCCCAGGGCCAGGTGCTCTGACAGCCTGGGACAACTCACATGTCTTTTGGGGTCTCCCTCCCTGCACTGCCAGGTCCTCCTGCTGGGTGGCATCCCACCCCGCACCCACCACACATGCTCCGACCCCTGTCCCCGCCACGGGGCTCACCGGGAAGGCGATCTCGCACAGCTTTGCCACCCACTCCTCACTCTGCTGCTTGTCGGCCGCGAAGAGGTAACTCCTGCCGCTGGTCTCCAGGCGGAAGACAGCGGTGCCGGCGCGGGGGCCGCTCTCGGGCACCAGGGCCACGCTGGTGCAGTCTGCCAGCCGCACCACCGTCTTGTCCAGCCGTCTGCTGCCCAGCCGCTCGGGCCTCGCCGATGGCTCCTTGCAGTCGAAGAACTCCAGGCGGGCTACGCCGTGCTGGCTGGCCGGGTACAGCACGAACCAGTTGCGCTTCCACCTCTGAAACGCGGCGGGAGGAGGAGGGGGAGGATGTCACACCGGCGCAGCTCGAGGCAAGGCTCCCCGCCGGGACTGTCCGGGCCAACAGCTCACCGAGGGGGACAGGGACTGCTCCCCTGCCCAGGCGCCCCAAGCCGCCCCGCCGCCGGCAACAGCCCCACGGAGTTTTGCCGGTCCCGGCCCCACTTCCTCAGTCGCCGGCCGGCGCCCGCAGACCCGGCAGCGCGCTCAGCCGGCCGGCCGCGGGCAGCAGGGACGGCGGGCCCAACCCGCGCGCTGCACCGAGACTGCCCGACGCCGGGGAGGGAAGAAGAGCCCAAGCCGAGCCGCCGCGCGGCTCCATTCTCGCCTACCTTGGTGCCGAACTTGTGGCTATGCTGCACGAGGAGCTGCCCCTCCTTAGCCGGCGGGTCCATCCCGCGCTACAGCCCGGACAGCCGCGAGAGCTCCGCGCTTCCGCCCGCCGCCGCCCGGGGGCGGGGCCGAGGGGCGGGGCCGGACCGAGGCCGCTGTAGGGCCGCAGGTGTCCGGGGAAGGAGGGAGGCAGACCGTGTCTGTGTGAATGTGTGCACATGCATGTGTCTGTGTGTTCACACGCGCGCGACACAGGCTGCCTGCGTGTCCTGGTACCGCACACCAGTACCGCGTGTGCAGGGTCTGCTCCCTGACGCGCTGCTGTGCAGTGCTGGGTACACGGGATGCTCCAGGGCCTCGGGAAGTACCCTTGGGTCTCTGGACGGTTCCTCGTGGCACTGGCCCCTGTCCCCACAGCCACGTCTCCCAGCTCACGGCACAGTACTTGGTGCTGCACTGGCTGTGCCAGACACCCACTCTGGGGTTAGGGTCTGCTGAGACATGATCATGTTGGGGACAAGGCAGGAAACAGGATCATCGCCACCTCAGAGCCATCTCCACGGGACTGTGTCACGCTGTCCAGGAGCTGGTGGAGGACAGCTGGTGGCTAGCCATGCACTGGCAGAGGCAGGAAGGCTGCAGCCTCCCGGGGAAGGAGCTGGCCCATGCTGTGGCTGGTGCCTCTGTGCTGTGGTGTCTACATCCCAGGGGAGAAGTCTCTGCTCCCAGACTTGTTGGAGAACATGTCCCATGGATGCCTTCTCCACACTATACTGCTGAGCTTTGGGCAGACCTTGCTCGCTGCACTGATGGCCTCTTTCCTGCCAGGTCACTGCTGGTCAGTCACTCTTGAGGGTTCCTTGCTGCTTTGATGGTCCAGGTGCAATAACTTGGCTTTCTAGCATTGCATTAACCTGCAAAGGGAAGAGTGAGATTCCACAGATCCTAATTTTCTAGACCTCTGATGTCCATTTCTCCTGTGCAAGCACATGTCTGCAGGTTTGATGAAAAAGCTGCAGGTTGTGAGAGCTGGTGGGAGGGCTCTTGTCTATGCCTCACTGCAGGAGTGCACCTCTGCTCTCTCCTGGCTCCATCCCTCACACTTGCATAGTAACTAAGTCATGTACTTGCTCTCTGGGTTGCAATGCTGTTTGGCTGGAGAAGGTGAAGATGCTGCAGAGCACAGGTCCACCCTACAGTAAGGCTGACAAACAGGAAAAGTGTTCGGAAGAAGAGCAGAGCAATTCCATGATGTGAAGTGACAGTATAGGGAACTAATGACATGGCAGCACTTCTGCAAACCAGAACCTCTGGGCTGGAGAGGATCACGAGCCAAACACATGTCAACAGCTCAGAGCTGTGGAACAAAAGGCAAACAGCAGCCTGACCTATTCACGCAGGTGAATCACATGCAAGGCACATGAAACAGTCCTGATCTCACAGACCTGTGGAGCCAGAGGCATCACACCCTAAGCCTTGCATGCAGGTACCGGCAGGGAAGGTGCCAGCACCTGGCTCTGCCCCACATGCTCAGACCCTGTGGGACCTCACCTCATGGATGAGGAGAGTGCCTGTGCTGGGATCACCCTTGGCTTCCAGCATGTCCCCTCGCACTGCTCCCTGCGGTCTGGACCTAGCAAATTAATAAAAGCAGACACTTGCCGCTGGGGACTCTGTGCGAGGTTCTGTTGTGGGCACCAGCCTGGGCCCCGGTGCCAGTGAGTGGCTGTAGCGGCACCTGCAGCACCGGGCTGCGGGGCCGGGACCCGGAGCTGCTCCGACCCGGTACCACCCCGGTGGCTAGGGCTGAGTGCGCTCCCCCCGGGGCTCTCAGGCTTGGGCATATCCTCCTGGAGCGGTCTCTGGGGCGGGTTTGCCCGGGGGCTACGCGGCCCCACCCCGCGGCCCTACGCTACCCGCCGGGGCCTCCTCCTCCGCTGCGGCGGGCGCGTCTCCGCGAGGGGCGGGCAGGCAGTGGGGGCTGTCCCTCCGTACACCGCTCCAGCCCCCACACATTCTTCCTTGCACCCTTCCATTCCTCCGCGAGTCCCTGCGCACACCCTTTCATCGCTGCGCACAGCCTTTCATCCCTCCGCAAACCCTTTCATCCCTCCGCGCACTCCTGCATCCCTTCACGAGTCCCTCCGCGCAGCCTTATCCCCCGTACATTCCTCCATTTACCTGCGACTCCCTCGGCACATCCCTCTGTGCTTCCGTGCACTTCTACATCCCTTCACCAGTCCCTCCGCGCACGCCTCCATCCCTCCGCGCATCCCTCTGTCCCTGTGCGCATCTCTCCGCACTTCCTCGCATCGTTCTATCCATCCCTCTACACATTCCTCCCTCCCTCGCCCCCGCGCATTCCGGCCCCGCAGCACCCAGCACTGCGCGGGCATGACGGGGCGGCCGCGCTTCCTCTGCGGCGTGGTGGAAGGTAGGTCCCTCCCGGGCCGCGGCTGGGGCCCGTGCCC
Organism: Bucco capensis; assembly: GCA_013396975.1. NCBI lineage: Eukaryota > Metazoa > Chordata > Aves > Piciformes > Bucconidae > Bucco > Bucco capensis. The sequence goes on from VWZO01013000.1 coordinate 95,744, forward strand.
CGCTCAGGGCATTGCGGGATCCGGACCGGGCCACCCGGAGCGAGCAGGGGCCAGGAAAGGCTGCCGGGAACTGAGCCGGGCACCCGGGTGTGGGGGAGGCTGGGAGCCAGGCCCCACACAGCACCGTCTCCGCCCAGGGCTGTGGGACCAGCACCCCCAGTGACCCCCGAGCACTGCTGCACCCCGCAGCTACCCCAGCACCCCAGTCCCCCGCAGTGGGGCTCGGGGATCCATTGCTCTGCGACCAACACTCCACAGTGGTATTTCTGTCAGACCTGGGAGGGGGAGCAGCACCCTGACGTGTGCCTCTCCTGCCTCCCCTGCCAAAGGGAGCCCTGCCTCGACCTGTGCCCAGGGCTGAGCGGAAGATCCTGGTCTCTGGTGGCAGCTCAGCATGGTCTAGTCCTTCTGTCCCCAACCGCAAGCCCTGTTTCTGCAGCACAGCACCTCTGGAGCTGGGCCAGGCCTGGCACGCACGAGGCAAAAGTGTCTCCACTTCTGGCAGCACAGTACCCCAGAAACCCAATGCCCACTGCCTTGCCTGGGAGGAAGCAAATGCACCATGCAAATAAACACAAATAGAAAGTGCAGTGATGGGGAAGTTGATAGTAAAAAGAGATATGATTCAGACAAGAAGCCCTGGTACAGGAAAGCTGATCTGGGAAGGGGAAGGACACAAATGCTGCCTGCAGAGTCATTCCAGGAGGAGGAGGAGGAGGAGGAGGGTCCCCCCTAGAAAGCGAGGAAAGAAAGGCATCCCTTACCCTGGAACATAGGCCCTGGCAGGAAGCACTGGGTGCTGCTGCTGAGCAGGGTGCAGCTGCAGCAGGGCCAAAGCAAGCCAGGGTTGTCCTACAGAGAGCCCCTGAGCCCCTCTGTACCTCCCGAGTCTTCCTACATGCAGAAATAGGAAGGGCACTTCCTTGACAGCAGTCCTAACAGGGGAATGGGTGCCGAATGTGCCCCTGCTCATTGTATCCAGTCACAAACTGGTTCCCTGTCACGCAGAACACAGGGTACACTGTCAGCTGCTATGGTGCTGCAGCTCAAGCTTGTGTCAGACACTGGTGCCCAGCTACCACCTAGAGCCTGCAAGCAGCAGGAGTGGAAATGTTAAGAAACACTTTGGAATTTGCTGACTCCAGATCTGTATTTCCTGCACTGGGTGTAGGGTAGTGTCCTTACAGCCAGCATTGGTGCTCATTGATGAGTGTCTTTATTAGCAGACAACTGGTAAAGCTGCTCCCTGGTATGCTTTCCCTGTCCAGATCTTCCCTTTGCATGCATATGGGGATGGTGTTTTCCAGTGGCGGACAGAGAAAGTGTCTGAAATGTCCTGTGGAGTCACAGTCCCAGCACTTGTGGGCATTCGCCTGGGTTGGTTGTGTGCTCCTGACCTGGGGGACAGGGAGGCTACCCCGAAGTCCTGCCTTGCTGCAATGTAGGTGTGTGTTTGCAGAGCGCAGGAAGAAAGCTGTGTCAGTGTAGTTAGGTGCAGTTTGAGTTGTGCAGTGATTAAAGACAGAAAGATCAGCTTTTACAGACCGTACGGGAGTGATGGTGCTCTGCCTGGTACAGCCTGAACACTGCACAGGCACTGGGAGATGCACAGACACTGAGCTGGTGTCTGTAAACCAGGCAGAAAATTCTAGGGTGGATGTGCAATCGCTTTGTGCTTTGGTGCACCCCAAAATCATGCTGGAGTGCCTTAAAACCTAGCCAGCCCTCAGCTTCTCCTCCAGGCTGGACTTCTACTGTGCAAATTCCCCCTCCCAGGTTAAGTACTACCTTGTGCTATTCTTCCCAGCTACCTCTTTCTGTGAACAATGGTAGCACAGACATTGTACTCCCTTTAAAGATAATAGAAAGATAATAGACATTTGAAGCACCCAGAGGTGAACAACTGGTCAGCTTGTAGGTTGAAGAGGGATAGTATAGAAAGAGACTGTTTCAAGGCAGATACTGACAACTGCATTTTTCCTCTTTTTTTTTATTCCCCCTTTTACAGGTTTCTATGGGAGACCGTGGTCCATGGAGCAGAGGAAACTTCTCTTTCAATGGTAAGTACCCTGAATTTTCTTGTCTGAAGGTATGAGCCTGTGGCAGAGTGGCAAGGTGGAAGCCAGAGTGCAGTGGAGGCAGGAGCGGCAGAGGGAACGTGCTGGAGAGAGGCTCCTGGGGCTGGCCAGCCGTTGGGATGGGGGGGTGGCAGCGAAAGGGGCCCCTGCAGTGGACTCTCTGTCCCTCAGATCTGGCCTAGGCAAAGACTCCCAGGCCTGGGCCTGGGTGTGGTGGCTAAGGGATGGACAGACAGCCTGGACACCTGGACAGATGCAGGCTGTGCTGCTCAGTGCCAGCAGATGGTGCTGGGACCCTGCCACAGCCCAGCTGCAGCCAGATGTGCTTGTCTGGGGGACCTGGGCCAGTTCTGGGCTCCCCAAGAGAATGGGGGTCTGGGTCTGGGGCCTGGGAGGGGCTGGGTGGGCACTAGCTCCTGTGTGCTGGCACAGTGCTGCTGTCGTGGATGCTCCAGTAAGGGAGTGGTCACATGGGGAGCTGTCGGTGGGGCAGTGCCAGACCCTGCTGCCTGCAGGAGGGAGGAGCAATGGCAGCTGGGAAGGGTTTGGAGAGGAGTGTGGGAGCTACACAAGCTCAAAAATGGCACCTCTGGAGTCATCAGAAAAGCTGCTCTGCTCTAACTGCAGCATGGTATGGATTGGCTGGGGCAGCATGTGAACAGGGTGGGTGTCAGAGAGCAGGTGGAGGGGCTGGGACTGAGAATGGGAAGTCAGATGTGTGATTCTAGTGCTCATGGTTTCCGTCTAAAAGGAGTTTGGTTAAAGAAGAGTTACAGCTGATGCTAAATGCTGCATCATGATGAATCCTCATCCCCATTACAGTGGCAGTGCTGGACCCCACATTAACTGAGTGCCACAGAGAGGGGCACAGGCTCTGCATCTGCTCTGCAAGCCTCACTGGCATGGTGTGACAGTCTCAGACCACAGTGGCACACATGTCATCCCAGTGTGAACACACAGACTGCTCTGAGCCCCCTTCCATCAAAACACACCTCACACACCCTGTTTGCAAAGGCCTGTAGTTAAAGGACAAGGACAATGGTTTTAAATTGGAGAAGAGGAGATTTAGACTGAATATTAGACAGAAGTTCCTCACCACAAGGGTGGTGGAACACTGGAACAGGTTGCCTAGGAAAGTAGTTGAGGCCCCGTCCCTGGAGGCATTCAAGGTGAGCAACCTGCTCTAGTTGGGGATGTCCCTGCCCACTGCAGGGGGGTTGGACTAGATGACCTCCAGAGGTCCCTTCCGACCCAAACCATTCTATGATTCTGTGATTCTATGATAAAAGCAAGGTTTGTGCAGGAGCTGGGCAGGTGGTGCTGAGCACGTCTGGCTGCAGTGTGAAAAAATGGAGACCAGGTAGGCAAGGGTCAGCGCCCCGAATGCAAGGAGGCTGCAGCTTCCATGTTGAGAGTTGGGCCAGGGCTGCAGTGCTGTGTCCTGTGCTGGTGGCTCACTGGAGAGGTGATAGAGAAAGGCAAGAGCTTCAAAAACCATTGTAAAGCAGTATCTTTGAAGGTCTTGACCTACTCAAGTGATCAATGCATGATCTGGGAATGGTGCTGCAGGGTGCCTCTTTGCAAAGAGCCCCTGTGGAGCCGTGGGTGATCCCTTGCCCTTGCTGCACAGGCTGAGGTGCTGGGGACTGAACTGCTACATGTATGCACCCAAGGATGAGCTGAAGCACCGGCTGCTCTGGCGAGAGCCCTACACAGAGCATGAGGCAGGTAGTGGCTCTGCTGGGCCCCAGCATGGGTGGGCTGCTGGCGTCCTGGGTCCTCAAGGGTGAAGCACTGTCTGCATCTCAGCCAGGGTCAGGTGGGCTGTTACCACTGTTCCTGCAATCTGCCCATTGCAGGGAGCCCTACAGAGTGCAAGAAAACCCCCAGACCCTGCTCAGTATAAGGAGGCTGCCAGACCCTGCCCTTTGCATAGGAGCTTGCCTAGGAGCCCACTCAGCATGGGGAGCTCCCCATGTGGGTCTCTGGCAATATGTTCAAATATGCCAGGGCCCACAGACCCTTGTGGAGAGTCTTCTGTGCCTCTCTGTCCCAAGAGACTGGAAACTTTCTTCCCTGGGCCTCTCCCTGCCAGATGCTCTCTCAGTTCCTTCCTTTTGGGCCACTGTGGTTCCCTCTCCCTCCATGCCTATTTGTCTCCCTCCATCCCTGTTCTCCTTCCCTCCTTCGTCTCCTTCTATCCCTTCTCTCCCTCCATCCCTTGCCTCCCAGTGCTCACAGCACTCCTCTGCTTTGTCCCCAGCACACATGCGTTCTCTCATCGAAGCTGCCCAAGAGCAGTGTGTGGAGTTTGTCTTTGCCATTTCTGCTGGCCAGGACATGGTGTTTTCGAGCGCTGGGGATCGGCTCCTGCTGCAGCAAAAACTCAGGCAGGTACCGTGGGCTGTTCTTTCATCCCACTGCTCCCAGGTGAGGCAGAGACACTGTGAGGGCTGCTGTGCCCTCCCAGTCCACCCAGTTCTTACAGGGCCCAGGCAGCAGGGGCTGGTCTGGGGCTCACTGCCTCCTTTCTCTCTGTTGGCCAGGGACCCTAGCAGCCTGTGTCTGTGCCCACAGGTGGCTGCCATGGGGTGCCATGCCTTTGCACTGCTCTTTGATGACATTGACCCCTGCATGTGCCAAGCTGACAGAGACATCTTCCCCTCCCTGGCGAAGGCTCAGGCCTCTGTGGCCAATGAAGTGTATCAGGAGCTGGGCCAGCCCTCTGTCTTCCTCTTCTGCCCCACAGGTATCACCTGCAGCAATGGCATCCCACAGCAGACAGGGGTGCCTTTCAGATGGATGCACCCAGCACTTGTGTCTGCTGAAAGCTAACTGCCCTGACAGCCTCCACAGCTCCCACCAGCACCCTAATGCCCCTGTGGGGTGCCCTGGACATCTCAGGACTGGGGCAGGATCAGGCTGCGGGCAGGCTGGCTTTTCAGCTGCCGTGTATGCTGTACACCCTGCCCTGTGCCTGTCCCCAGCCTCTCTCCATTGATCCCAGGGGTCTCCTCTGCTGGTCTCCAAGCCCCTGAAGCGATGCTCTGTGCTCTCTCCCCAGAGTACTGCAGCTCTCTCTGCTCTCCCAGCCCCACCCAGTCCTGCTACTTGCTGACCATTGGCCAGGAGCTGCTCCCAGGGATCGGTGTCATCTGGACAGGTGAGTGCTCTGGGGGATTGTGGCCCTGTGCAGCTTCCTAGCATGAGCCATCATCTGCAGGCTCTGCAGCCATAGGCTACATCCTGGGAGAGGTGCCAGCAAGTGGCCCCATCGTGGTGCCTTTCAGCACTGGGGCATGCAGCTCCAGGCAGGCAGGCAGTGAGTCTGCTCTCCTGACCAGGGAAGGTGGGCCGGGGTGACTCGACCCTCATTGCCATGCTCAGCACCCAGATGTGTGCATGTCCCTGCTGTGAGAGTGCATGGTGGACTGTGCTGCTCGTGTGCTCCATGCATGTCCATGCCATAATGCTCCAGGCCCAAAGGTGGTGTCACAGGAACTCTCAGCCACACTGCTGGAGGAGGTAGAGGGTGTCCTGCAGCGTCGCCCCATCATCTGGGACAACCTGTACGCCAATGACTATGACTGCAGACGTGTCTTCCTGGGACCCTACACAGGACGTGCCCCTGGCCTCATGACCAGGCTCCACGGACTGCTCCTCAATCCCAACTGTGAGCTCCAGGCCAACTTCATCCCCATACACACACTGGGCAGCTGGTTTCAGAGCGAGCTGAGGAGCTGTGCCCACCCTGATCATGCAGGTACCTGGCCCCAGCACTGCAGGCAGCTCTGTATGTGAGGCCCTAGTGCCAGCAGTGAGCTTGTGCTCCTAGGGCAGGGCCTGCCCATCGCTGCTCTCTTTGCCACGGCCCTGCAGGCTTCCCTGCATGGCAGCCTGGGTGACACACCACCCAGCACCCCAGGGCATGGGATCCATCCTGGGACATCCCCTTGGAGGAGGGGGGGCTGCCTGTCCTCACTGTGGCATGGGCTAGTGCTGTCAAGCAAAGAGTGAGGCTGCCCAGGCTGATGAGCTCCAGTTCCATAGGGATGGAAACTGCAGCATCTCTGGGTGACAGCCAAGACCCACAGGAGGGGAGCTACAGCCCCAAGGAGGCTTTGGAGCTGGCACTGCGTGACTGGGTAGCTGAGATACACCGGCAGGCCTTGGAGCCAGGTAGGTGATGAACTCACACCATGCAGCATCCTTCTGGCATGCTGGACCGGCTCTGCTGGGAGCTTGGTGGGTTGAGGGAGCCCTGATCCTGCCCATTGGGATGGGATGCTCTGGCTGATGTGGCAGTGCCAGGGGTCTATGTATCACAGTGGGCAGGCATGGGTGTCTATCACACGGTGCTGCCAATGGGTGCTCCTGGCCTGGCTGCATCGCAGAGGGGAGTCTCCTTGGCTGGGGATCCTTTGGAGGAGGGAGTTCAGCCAGGTGCAGCCTTGGTGTTTTGCAGCATTTGCCTCTGCAAAGCCTGTGAGCAATTGAATTTTGCTAGAGCAATTCAAAGTCCCTGGTCCCAGCTGCTCCCTAGTCCCTACCAGCCCAGAGATGGAGCTTCTTGATATGGCTGCCCCTGGGGCTTTCCTGCCCCATAGATAGCAGTTCCCATGCAGGTGCCAGAGGGGCTTCCCCCTTACTGCTTTCTTCCAGGAGGAAGAACCCCAGGACACCCCAGCATCAGCCTTAAGGGAGGAACAAGGCTGCAGCCTGGCACAGTGGGAGGACAGGAGGTCATGCCCAACCCCCAGCCTCACAACTCTGTTCCCGGAGAGACAGAACCTAAACTCTGTGGTGTTTCACCAGGGGAGGAAAAGAGAAAGGTGACCTCGGAGCTGGAGAAGGGCTGTGGGAAGAGAACCCCCACTGGTGGTCAGCAAAGCTCCACAGGGAATGGGGACCAGCTCACCATGGGGAGCAGAGCAAGCTGTGAGTCCTCCTCTTCTCTGCCCACCACAGCTAGAAGTGCCCAGTCTGCAGGAACCCCAGTGTCTACTGAGACCCTCCACAGCTCAGGCCCTGACATGCACCACAGCAATGAGGCCAACAGCAGCCAGAACCTTCTGCTACCCACCAGTGATACCAGGACAGTGGGTGGCAGTCCCCCTAAGCCCCTCAGCACTGCCCAGCCTGAGGCTAGCAGGACTGACATGTCCCAGACACCCCCAGGGTCTGGTGCTGGTGCCAGCCCTGTCTCCCCAGAACCATCCATTGATGGGGCTGGTGCCAGCCCTGCCCCCCTAGCACCACCCACTGATGGGGCTGGTGCCAGCCCTGGCTCTGTTGCACCACTGAGCCCAGAGAAGGCTGGATTGAGACCTATACTGCTGACTCCTGAGGAGGCCAGGACCTGCCCCAGAGCACTGGTGACCCCAGAGGAGGCTAGGTCAGTCCCTACGGCACTGTTGACCCTCAAGGAGTCCAAGTCCAATCTCACAGTGCCACTGGCTCCAGAGAAGCCCATGTCCAGCCCCACAGCACCACGGACCTCAGAGGAGGCCATGTCCATCCCCATCCCCATGGCATCAGTGACCCCAGAAGAGGCCGGGTTCAGCCCCATGGCACCACTGACTCTGGAGGAGGTGCGGATGCTAGTGGAGCTCTTCTACCTGCCCTATCATCATGGGACACTGGCACAGCATCTTCTGGAGCACTTTCGGTGGCTCTGGGCAAACAGCCTCAGCGTTGGGGTCCCAGCCACGGCACCTGATGCGTGTGGGGTAAGGCTGGTCCTGGTGCTACTGTGGGCTGGTGCCCATTTTGGTTGCATTGACACTTGTCCTGTCTGCAGGGCACGTGCTGGCGTGGCCGAGCCCAGTTGTTCCAGCTGCTCTGCACTCAGATTTGCCGCCTGCACAGCCACTTTGTCAGCAGTGCTGGACGGGCACTGCTCTATGACCTCCATCCCTACCTCTGGGACATCCGCAACATGCTGCTGGCTGCCAGTGCCTTCGTCCTCTGGCTGGGTACGTGGCTGATGCCAGCCCCAAGCCAGCCCTTGCAGCACATATCCTCACCCTGGCTGAATCCAGCCATGCTGAAGTGCAGGGCCCCGGGTGCTGTGGCACACCCAGGGCATCTGAATTCTGTTCTGTGGCAATCTGCTCTTTTCCCTCTTAAAAGAGGTGAAGGTGTCTGAGACCCCCTTGTAGAAGTCTGGAGTCTCTTTGTTCAGTCAGGGGTGTTGGGATCACTCCTAGGACTTCGCCTTCCCTTGCCACCTTCTCCACACTGACCCGTGTCCCGTGCTCACCCCCTTGCCTCCCTTACAGATGGCCATCTCCTCTGCGACCCTGACCCCAAGGGCACCTGGGGGAGCTGCTTTGGCTGTAAGTACCAGTGCCACCTTGGCTCACCCACCTGGGCAGTGGGGCCTTGGCTGTCACCTTCCGTCACCTCCAGCCTTGCAGCAGCAGCCAGTGCTCACCACTGGGCTGCCCTTGCCTACACTGCCTGCTGAGCCAAGAGGGAACAGTCACTGAAAGGCTGGCACCCCCTGAGCACCCTGCCACACTGATGGGCACTGCTGCTGGGGACAGGGCAGTCATCAGAGCAGCTCTTCACCATCTCTCACAGTCTAGAAGAAACCTCATTCCAGAGGACATGGTTCCTCAGAACCTTTCATGCAAGGACCCATTAGCCTTCCTGGTAATGGAATCTATGTGCCATTGCGAGCAGTGATGCCCTGAGTGGCAGAGGGATTTTGAATGCCCGTGCATCACTTTGAAAGTGCCTCTTCCTATGGTGTAGCGTTCTCTGGTTGCTCTGTGGGCCTTGTGACCTCTTACAAGCCAAGAAGTGTTATCTAATGACAACCTGAGAGTTGTGCCCATTCCCCCACTTCAAACCCTGTTGTGGAGTGTGTGCTGCTACCCCAGTGCGTGGGGCTGGATGCCTTAGCTCTGGAGAGTCCCATGCCTGGGCTGCACTGCTGTGGGGGCAGATCCCTGGAACTGTGTGCATGTGGATGCTGACATCTCTGTGTGATGGAGGCTGATCTCCGCTGGCCCAGCAGGTGTTTGTTTACCTCACGTGTGTCTATCTCCCACTGCCTCCAGGGTGCCGGAGTATCACGGCCCCAGTCCTGCTGGGGGGGGATGCTGAGCCCTGGGCATGTCGTGGGGGCCTCTTTGGAGAGCTGCAGGTGAGAGCATGCCAATATCTGGGGGGGCTGAAGGAGCTATTGGGAAGCCAGGATCCCAGCTACTGCTCCTGGCCTTGCCATGGAGTTAGTGCAAGCTTGGGAAGGCAGAGCTGCCCTGTGTCTCTGCGCCTTGGCTATGGCTCCTGGGGTTTAGGGTGCTTCTGAGGGACCCTCCTGCTGTCTGCAGGACAAGGTTGGGAGCCAGGACAACCTGCTCCATGATGGACTGTATCTCTTCCAGGCACTGCTGCCCGTGGGTAACAGCTGTGACCTCTTCTACCACCCACCCCCACTCTTCCCATCCAGCCAGCTGTTCCTCCTGCGCCCACTGCTGCCTCTAGACAAGGTGGGAGCCATGGCCCAAGGGGGTGGCCCACAGGACTCAGGGCAGAGCTCACCTTTGCATGGTCTGTGCTGTACATGTGCTAATGCAATATGTGTTCTGCTGCTGCCCTGAGACTGAGCTTGCAGTGCAGAGTGATGCTGGTGGGAAGGGTTCTCTGGGGTCCAGCTCTACTCAGAGTAGGCCACCTTGGGGCAGGTCACCTGGGCTGCAGAATGGGTGTTGTGGACAGTGGCCTCAGCAGGGACCATCACCTGACTTGGATGAGCTCTTGGGCAGAGCCCCTCCTGGCAGCCAGCAGCAGGGGAGGGAGATCTGGTTCTGAAGTGAGCAGCAGGGACAGCCTTGGCATTGCCAGGTTGCAAGGGTGATGTTCAGAGCACCTCCTCTGCTGGTCTCCAGCAGTGCCAGGAATGATCCAGAATAGGACAAGTTTGAATGGTGATGACCTACAGGCTTTACCAGTCTGCAGCTCTGAGTATTGCCTGAGACTGTTGAGATTCCTGTCCTAATGAGTCCCTTCAAACCTTCCTCCAGTGTACAGGATGATTCCCTGCTGAAGAGGCACCAGTCTCTGTCAGCTATGAGCTGCTTGCTGTTAGCCCCCTGCTCTGTTTGACATCCCAGCGGTTCGATGGCATGGGGAGGGAAAGACTGGTGGGTGGGCACACAAACTGCTGTCACAGTCTGCAGCAAACACCCTGCTCCCTTGCCCTGCTGCCTCTCCTAGCTAAAGGGAATGCTGATGTCGCACAGCCACAGTGCTTGTACACCACAGAGTTGTTCCAAGTGCAGGAGAGCAGACTACGGTATCAAACTGCAGCTGCTAGCAGTTCCTATTGCAAGTGCATGTTTTCAACTGCCTGCTGTTGGATTTCATCTCATTGGGCTGAACCTGAACAAGCTGACTGTCTGTGTCAAGTGAAACTCTGGGAGAAAAATCCAGCAAAGTGCTTTAGCCCATTCCAGGCACAGCCCTGTCCTTCCCTTGCTGTTCCATGATCGGGGCAGCTTTTCCTGGGAGAAGCAGTGCCTTTGTCAGGATGTACTTTTTGCTGATCCTGTGACTATCAGCAAACTCAAATCCGACCAAGGGTCTGCATATGCTCTGTGGAGACTTGAGGTTCAGTGCTGGTTTTGCTGCTGTTTTGTCTGCTCTGTGCATGCTCCATCCTGGGGTGAGCAGCATTTCTTCAGCTATTGTCACTCTGCGATGCCTACCTGGAATGGCTGTTCCTCATTTTGGTCTTGCTTTGCTGTGGTAATGGGTCTGAGGCTAGCATAAGGTGGTTCATGGTACATCACTTGGCGCAGGTGGCTGCAACCTTGGATGGCTGAAGCACATAGCTCCACACCTGCAGCTCTTCACACCTCCATACATTCATCTGGTCAGAACACGCTGGAGGGCACAGCCCTGGTTGTGGTCCTTCTTTATGGTTACCTTGGGCCAGCACATGGTGCTGAGGCAGGGGCAGCAGTGGGGCAGGGACTGGACAGAGACAGGGCTAAGGTGGATCTGGCTCTTCCAGGAAGAGCTTTACCGAATGTGCCGGAAGAGTTTGGACTGTGACCCCAAAGTAGCAGAGATACTCGTGGCCCACCCTGATCTTCTCGGTGACAGGTGAGACACAGCCCCTCTGGAGCTCCCTCTTGCTGGGCAGGTGCTGAGCCTTGTCATGTGCTGTGTGATGCAAAGCCATGATGTGAGGCAGTGACCTCTCCTTCCATCCCTGTGGGGACCAGCTCTGTTGTGCACCATGGCTGGCAGCAGGAGGGAACAGGAAGGGCAGTCCCTGTGCTCATGTGGAGCTAGGTGGTGGCAGCCACTGTGGGGATGGACCCACTGCCCAGCCTTGCTGCAGGGGAGGCTGTGGTAGCTCCCCTTGGTTGAGGGCTTCTGCTGGAGGAGTCTCAAAGGAATGGTCTGGTAGGCACTGGAGTCCTGTGCTGCAAGGGCAGGAAGGAGGAGGCTAGTCTGAACTTTTCCCTGGGGCAGACCGGGCAACAGCTCAGCAGTGCTTCTGCTCTGGTTGGCAGGCTGCTGGGCAGCTTCCTGAGCTTGAGCCCAGAGTACATGTTTGTGCTGGAGGATGAGGATGGTCCATGTGGCTACGCAGCTGGAGCGCTCTGTGCTGAAGGCTTCCTGCAGCAGCGAGACAGCAGCTGGCTGCCAGCCATACGGCACAAGTACCCCCGAGACCTGGGTGCAGGTGCTGCAGCTCTGGGACAGGTGAGGGGGCACTTAGAGCAGAGGGGAGCAGGTGTGGGTTGATGGAGGTTGTTTCTTCACTTGTGTTTGTCTCCTGCAGGATGTCCTGGAGGAAGCCTTGCTCTTCTTCCATGCAGACCCCCCGTCCATACCCTTGCCTGTGCTGCGACGCTTCCCCTCCCTGGTGCAGCTGGGCACAGCACCCCGTGTGCTGGACGTGGGGGCCAGCCGCAGCCTGGCCATCTGCCTGCTTAGTGCGCTCAGGGCCAACGGTGAGCATGACCTCACCAGGCTGGGAGACTGGGACCACTTGATCCAGTAATGGAGCTGACACCCTTGTGGAGTGTGTCCCAGCTACTGGCCCCCAGCCCCAGTGCTGGGGTTCTGGTGCCATGGGCCTGACCTCTCACCTCCCTTCCAGGGTCACGAGGAGTGTTTTGCCAGGTCAGTGCCGCAGACCAGCAGCAGCTGAGCTTCTACAGCAAGCTGGGCTTCGTCGTCCTGCCAGTGGACTGGGGCTGCTCTCCCGGCACTCGGCTCCTGGGACGTCTCCTCTGAGCATGCTGTGTTGGGCATGGGGAGGCAGTGCCACAGGACAGGCTGACCCTGGCCTGAGGGAGTGGGAGCAGAGGGGCACCTCGATGAGGGCAGGTACATGTGATAGGTGGGGGATATGGCCTGAAGTGAGCATGATGTCACTGGGATATGTGCAGTGGACTCATCTCTGGGGGTCCTCAGGTGACAGAAGAGATATTCCTGCCATCTCAAGAGATTTGGGCATCAGGGCCCCTCCACTGTTCTTGCTTGCTGAGCACCATCCATCTTTGCTGAGGAGTCAGAAAAGTCTCCAGGCTGTCTGCAGACCACTGAGCCTGGTAGGACCTGTAGGTGATAGTTAGGGTGGTGGTCTCAGAGCGTGGCACAGTGTGTTAGTGCTAAAGGAGTGTCCCTATCCCAAAGGCCAGGCTGCCCAGCTCTCTCCATCCCCCTTGTAGCTCTAGGTTGGGCAGACAGGGCTGAGGCTGGCTCTCAGCACCAAGGACCAATCTATTGTAACAGTGATGCAGCCGACATCTCTGCTGCCCAGGGACTGAGGGAAGTGTTGTCCTGTGCAGTAAAACATTTGCTGGGCTCTCACCATGGTTTGTCTCTTTGGGAGAAGGTGTTGGGCTACCAACACGTCCCCCTCACGCTCATGCCCATTTTGGCCAGCCCTCTCTCTCTGACTCACACCAACTCTTGTTACAGCTGTTCCTGTGTAACTTCAAACAAAGCAGCTCCCTGGCATGCTCCTCTCCTGCTACTCCCCAGCCCTCAGCCTCTCCCCACACTGTGCTCTGGGGAAGGCGCTCCAGGCTGGCAGCGTGTGCTCATGGCAGGGCTAGGCCTCCCCTGTGGCCATGGCTCCTTGTGGGTCTGGGACCCAGGATGGGAGGGGTGGCCAAGGCATGGACGTCTGTCCAGCCCTCCTGCTGCATCTTCCAGGGAAGTGCTGGGAGGGGTGGAAGGAGCAAACCCCCACTGAAGGTTTCTCCTTCTTGCCTTCCAGAAGCCCAGGGCTGCCCCCGGCCCAGGGGTGAGGGGGAAGTTGAGGCAGCCCTGTCCCTGTACCCAGGGCTGCCAGGAGTCACCCGGGATGGGAGCACAGTGCTTCGGGGCTGGTGGGACCCAGCGCCGAGGGCCATGCGGGTGGGAGCACGGCTCAGGCCCCTCCAGGGGCGGGCGGAGAGGAACGGGCTGTCTAGGGCTGGCGCCGGAGCGGCCTCTGCAGCAGAAGGGTCAGCCGCGAGGCTCCGTCCCGGGGTCCCCGGTGGGGATGGCGCCATCCCGAGGTCGTGGGCCAGGGATGTGGGGCTCGTCCTCGCCGTACCGGCTGCGGGACCAGGCCGGGGCCGCTCGGCTCGGCACGGCTCGGCTCGGCTCGGCACTTGACAGCGGAGCCGCGGAGACGAGAGGTACCACCCGGGACAGCCGAACAGGACCGGCCCGCCGCCCGTGAGGAGTGCGGCTCGGACCGTCTCCGGCACGGGGGCGGTGGGGCGCGTCCGGCAGTGTCGGGACGCGGGCGGGGGCGAGGAGAGGAGCGGCCGGGGATGGAGGTGCCCGGGGCGGCCGAGGCGGGGCGGAGCGGAGCGGAGCGGGGCGGGGTACGGAGCAGAGCCGGCTGTGGAGCGGTACTGAGCAGCGCCGGGTGCGGAGCGGAGCCGAGCCGAGCCGGGTGCGGAGCGGTACTGAGCGGGGCCGGGTAAGGAGCGATGCGAGCTCGGGTGCGGAGCGGAGCGGTGCGGAGTCTGGTGCCTTGGTGCGGGCGTTGTGCAGCCGCCGCCGCGGGGCAGGGCTGGGCGAGGTCTGGGTCCGGGTCCCGGAGCGCGTGCCGGTTTCACTGCTCCAGAGCCCCGGTTCTCGGAGCGGGTCTGCTGCGGCGTGCCCGTGGGGTGCTGGCGGCACGGGCCTGGCTCTCCGTGCCTCTAAAGACGTGCCCGGTGTTTGCGGTGTGCGCTGTGCCGGCAGCACGGCGGGCGGGGAGTGCGGGGAGCCCCGAGCTGTGCTGTGTGTTCTGGGGCACAGGGGGAGGGTGAGCAGGGTGAAGATGTGCAGGGAGAGGGGGAATGGGCGAGCAGGGTGAGGTGACATGGGTGAGCAGGCTGAGGGGATGTGGGTGCACAGGCAGCATCATGCGCTGCCACAGGCTCAACAGGAAGGGGCACTCTGCAGACCCAGCACGTTTGGGAGTGTCACACTGGGGCTGTGGGTCTGCACCATGTCCCCAGGCACGCTGCGCGCAGCCTTCAGGAGATTGGTTTGCTGAGCTATGCTTTCCAAAGGCCGATGGAGACTCAGGATTTCCACGAAGGCTTAATTTGCTGTAGACCTTGAGAGAGAGGATGGATAAAGGAATGTGAGGTGTGAGGGCAGGGAGAGGGTGCAGTCTCTCTGCATCTTTCCAGCAGCTCTCCAGAGGACCAGGCAGGTCACCCATCTCCCAGAAGGACCAAGCAGGCTGCCTCTATGCCCTGGGGTGCCTGGACCCCCAGACCCACCACCTGCCCCTCAGCCAGTCTGGGCCCTGCGACTAATGGCTGCAGTGTCTGCACATTCCTCCAGGGTCTTCCCCTCCCGCCTGAAGCTGATTCCTCCCAGGGCTGCCCCTCCAGAGCCCAGGGGAACTCAGAGCAGGCAAGCCCTGACAGAGCTGAGGGCCCAGATGTGTCCTGGGGAAACGAGTTTTTGTAAGAAATTGCAAGGGACTATACTATGACCTGTCCTGGCTTAGAGGATGACAGCAGGACAAGGGGACATCAGATAGCGCCATAGGGCTGGACCCAGAGTCAGCAGGGGAAGGGAGGTGCAAGCCACAGCATCCACCCAGTGCTCTGCCCCAGCTGACACCCCAGAGAACCCGGGGTGCTTGTGTGTGCTGTCCACAGCAAGAGTCTCTGTCACTGTCTGGGGTAGCGGCACACACTGGGACAGTATGGACAGGCACCCTGCCTTCTCAGCAGTGAGGGGCAGTGGGCTCCCAGCCACCAGGAGTTGGGTGGTGTTGAGAGGTGTCACCAAGCCCACCAGGGTGGCCAAGACTTCTGCAGTGGCCCTGATCTGATTCGTAGTGCTTCTGAACCAACTCAGTTGTGGAGCCCTGCTGCCCTCCAGACCTTGGCTGTGCTCAGCTGCAGAACTCTGATCCCATCGGGTCCCAGCAGACTGGGAGCCGGCCAGTCCTGGCTCTGAGGGGAGTGGGGAGTGTTGGGGCTCCCCGAGCTCATGCACACACGCTTCTGGCATCCCAGGGCTGCTGGGAAGCAGGAGGAGCAAGACAGGCCCATCCAGGCAGCTGGGATTGCGAAAGGGCAGGCAATGGGATGTACATGCTGGGGCCTGGGGGACAAGAGGGGGATGGAGCCCAGGGTCTGAAGCCATGGGACCTACTAGACCTTCTCCTGCCCCAAGTGCTGGGGTCACAACCCCATGGTCTCAGGGATGTCCTGGCGTGGGCAGAGTGTAACTGTGTCACCCCTTAACCTTCCCAAGGAAAGATAAACAGAGGGAGCTTCTTCCTCCTTGTGCTGGCATGTTTCCCAGGTCTTCGGTCACTTGTGCTGCTTTTCTCTGAGTCCTCCCAGTTGTCAGTGCCTGGGTTGCTCCATGTCCCTGTGTATGTGTCCAAGGCTGCTGCTGAGGAAGCATGATCCTGTGGGGCCTGCTATGGCCTAAACCTTCCCAGCAGCTGCAGCCTGGGGTGCTGTCCCGTGCTGTAAGGATGCCCTGTGCTTGGCTGATCAAACTTGGATGACGTGCTGCTCCCCAGTTCATCAGGATCTGCCCCTTCCTGAGGTCTGTTTGCAGTTCACCAGTATTTTGCTGAGGCAGACCATTCTCCCTCTGCATGCCTGGTGAGTGCCGAATAGCACATCATATGTGAGCAGTCTTTAGGACCTGGAAGCCCTCTGGGCTCTGAGGACCCCTCGTTGGCACAGGCAAGCTCAGTCGGGGCAGCTGAGTGATGGAGGGGGCAGTCCCTGGCTGGGGTGTCTGTGGGCTCTATCGTGGGGGCACATGAGCCCCTGTTGTCCACTGGGACAGGCAGAGCCAGAGGGACTGGTGTGGGAGCAGGTTGTGCAGTGCCACATGGGGCTGCCCTCTGCACCAGAGTGTCCCTGTGCCTGTGCTGGCCTCAGCAGCAAAGGGCTGAGGCCAGGGGATGTGGAGAGCCCTGGGTTTCAGCCCTGCAGAGCTCTGGGACATCCTACTACCAAGTGCCAGTTGGCCGGGAGGTGGCTCAGGGCCCTGTGCATGCCTGGCCAGCACATTCCTGAGGTTTCCTGGGCAGTGGTGAGGACATGGGCTGCTCTCTGGCTTCTACGCTCAGCATTTGCTCAGGGCCAGCCCGTCCTCCCAAGCCCTTTCCGCTTGCAGCGTGAGTGCTGCTGTGTGTCTGAGCCCACTCATGTGCCAGGACAGGCACGTTCAGAGTGGCATGGCATGGCACAGGCTGGCTGGTGGACCTGGGAGGAGACTATCTCTGGCTGAAGCAGGCAGCTGGCAGCAGGATGGCCCAGGTTCTGGGGCAGAAGTGTGTCTGGTTCCTGGCCAAGACACACAGCAGCAGCAGCAGCTGGGGGATATACTTGGACACCCCATCCCAGGTGATTCCTGTCCCCCTGCCCTCCATGTACTGTCCAGCCATGCCTGGGCTACCTGCACCTCTGCCTTTCGCCCTCTCCAGGCCTGTGACTTCTGCAGGTTCCTGGGCACCAATGCTCATGTCCTCCCACTGTGCTGCTGGTGGCAACAGCTGTCCCATGTGCCAATGGCGTGGGACCTGTTGCCCTTGGGGACCCTTGCTTTCATCAGGAGTAGCCCATAGAGGCTGGGCAGAAGGGTGCACTGTCCCCTAGCCAGGGATGGGGAGGAGATAGGAAATGCCCCTTGGGTCTCTTGTGCTAGGTTATCAGTCCCTCCAGGGTGGAGAGAGCTCCCCCAGCCAAAGAGCCCCAGCCCTGGCACAGGTCTTGTGCCCTCCTGCTATGCCAACCAGCAGGACTGTGATCCTGGAAGGCCATGTCAGGGCTAGAGGGAAGGGCTCCAGGCTGGAAGCAGGAGATGTGGCACCTGGATCAGTCCCATCCACCGAGCTGTGCCACAGCCCCTGGGACAGTCCCACTGAGGCTGTGGGTGGTTTCCCCGTCCCAAAGCAGCAGTCAAGATCCAAAGCAAAGCCTGGCAGCAGAGCAGGGATGTCAGGCAGTGTCACAGGGCTGGAGAAGAGCAAATGCACTGCTTGTGTTTCAGAAAGTGGAAAAAATGATCTGGACAATGAGAGCCCTGTTAGCCTAAGCTCTCTGCACATGGTCTCAGAGCACGTTCCGAGTGGGAAATAGTGCAGGAATGGACAAACAGCTTGTGCCACACGGCCAGCCCGACAGCTCTCCTGGGCTAGGTGTGGGAAGTGCTTTTGGCCTCAGCAGGACTTTCACTAGAAGATGACAAGATGAGTGGCAGTTGCTGAGGACTGGCTGGCCTGTGAGAGCAGAGGAAGCACAGCAGGGATGGGGAATGTTGGAGTCTGAGCAGAGGAAATTCATCATCCAGGAGAAGCATGCCGAGGGTGGCAGCGAGCTGGGGTTAATGCAGAAATGGATGGCAGAAGTTTGAGCAATTGGATTGTGAGGAAGAGAAATTGACAGTGGGCTTTTAAATGCAGAGGCTGAGATGGCTGAGGTGGGGGTGCCAGAGCAGGGCTGCTGCAGGATGTCCCTGCCCTGTCCCTGCCCTGTTGGGGTCCTGGGCTGGGGAACATTTTTCACAGCTGTGTGGCTCTCACTCTGACCACCATGGTGTTGGGTCATGGAGGCACGCCTAGCATCAGCTTTTCTGGCTGTGCCCTGTGTCCAGCCAGATGTGGGGGTCTGCCAGGGCTGTGAGGCCACAGGCACACGTGGGACTGCCCCACATGGCTGCAGGGCTAGGACTTGTCATCTGGCCAGGTGGTATCCCTGACACCAGGGATTTTAGTGATCTGTTCAGACTGAGCATTCCAGAGCCTGGAGACCACGCTGCTGGGGCTCAGTGGGGAGCCAAGCACTTTCTCGGGTGCTATGTTCTGGTCTCTGGTCCTACACACTTCATTCCTGAATGCATGGGCTGAGATTTTCCTCGTAGTCAAAAACACAGGCTACACAATGCCTTTTTACCAAGCTGTCCAGGTCTGTCCCCATTGCAGTTCTGCACTCTCTTGCCCATATCTGTCTTGGTAGACTGTATCAGAAGAGAACTTCTCCTCCTCCAGACATGGTTTTGCTTTGAAAAGCATGTGATCCTCACCAGCAAACCCACTGAATGGTAACTTCCCGTTGTAACCACATTTTAGTTCCAGCAGGTGACCAGTTTTAATCCACTTAGTAGAAGGAGCACTGATTTTGTTGAGTGCTAATTATTCATTAAAAGGTTGGTGCCAGATGAATTGAATGCCTTCCAGTCTCAGCCTGTTATATCAGCACAGTTACTCCAATTAACCAAACCTGTGATCTCATAAAAGGTCATACCAGCTTTCTGACACGAGCTATTTCTGCAGAGCTGTGGAGATTGGCATTAATTGTGCTGCTGTCCCTTAGTGTTGTGTTGACCTGTTGCAGTCCAGCCTGGAGCTGCCTGTAGTCCATGTCAGCTGAGATCATCTTGCTCATACAGTGCAAGTGCTGGTGGACCTTTAGTCCTCAGGTGCTTGCAGCTTTCCTTGTCTCCCAGAGCGTGTTACCATAAGCACTGAGAGGACCCAAATTTATGTGTTGTGCACAGTAGTATAGCTCTGAGGATTTATAATGTTTCATTTGGGCAAGGCAGGATGTCCTCTCAGTGACTGATGGGTGGAATAAGTGTTTTATTACTGCTGCGAGGTGATAAACTCATCCCTGTGTTGTTTTCAGACAGAGCAGAGATGTGCATGGAGCATTCCTTCCCCTGGCAAGCCCAGAGACCCCTTTCCCCAAGCCACTGGCAGGCCTGGGGTGGCCCTTTGCACCCACCCTCCTCTTTCTTCTGCCACAACAAGCTGATTAAAAGGTTCAGCAAAGCGTTTCCCTGCTGTCTGCCCACAAATATTCCTCCTGCTGGGCTTTGTTTTGCTCTCACAGTGCAAAGCAGGCAGCTGAGATGTGGGAAGCCCAGAGCCAGCTCCTACCAACCCCAAGACTCATGGGCTGCCCTGAGCCAGGCGTGTTCCTGCCTGTTGCTGTGTGTCCATCAGCACATGTTGTCCCCCGTGCCCCAGGCTGGGGCAGAGGAGAGAGCTGCACCTGAGCTGATGAGATTGCCCAGATTGCCCTGATGGGGCTGGTGTGTGTCCTGCCACGATGTCTTGTGCTGGCCTGGACAGATGTTGGTCCTTGTTACACTTCACCCTCTGTCCCTGAGCATCTCTCTGGGCACCAAGTGCTCATCCTGAGGGCCTCATTGCTCTTGGTGTGGCACATGCCCAAGGGGCAGGCAGGCAGGCAGCAGGCCAGGGCCCCTTCAGGGGGTTTTGTTGGTGCCATGGGCATGGAAAAGGAGCTGTCTCTGGGCACCATCCTGGTTCATCCTTGCCGTGGGTCCAGGAGGTGTTCCCAGAGGCTGGAGGGGTGACCTGGGCTTCATCATTTGGAAGTGTGAACAGAGCAGGAACAGGGCTGATTTCTGCTTATGAAGCCTCCATGAAAACCCTGTCCCAGCCACTGGTGGGGCACTGGGTCAATGACACTAGCCCCCAGCCCTGTCCTGTGCTGGTGGCCAGGCTGATGGTAAAGCCTTAGAGAGGCTGTGCTGACTAGGGAGGGACTCCCCAGCCCCTTCGCTCTGTGAGGAAGTGTTTCCCAAAGCTGCTGCTTGCTGTCACCCAGGAGGTGCTGAGGGGCCAGGAGCAAAAGAGTAACATGGGACAGTGGAGAGTGCCTGAAGGGCAGCCATGATCCCTGAGGATGCCCCAATACACCCTTTGCACTCCCATCAAACTGGCACATTGGCAGTGAGCTGAGGGAGAGCAGGGATGAAGGTTCATAGGGAGGTGTTTTGGCACCATGGGGAGGGTCTGTGAGAAGGGTCGGTGCAGCACAGCCCCGTGCTGGGAGCCTGGGTGGGGTTTGTTTTCCTTTCTCTGTAACTCTGCAGCTGAACGCTGGAGTCCTAAATCACCTCTGCTCATGGGTACACCAGACCTTGTTCTTTTTCCCATTGTCTGTTGGCCAGCGCGGGCTGTGTGAGTGCAGGATCTGCTCTTGGAGTAGGGGATGTGGGGTGCAGGAACGTAGTTCTGGTGGACCTGTCCTGGGGCAGGTTCCCAGGTTTGGGATGTGCTTTCCCACCCATGGAAAGGCCTGGCTGGAAAAGTGACATGAAGTTACAGTGATGGGGTCAGGCGAGTCATTGTGCCGGTGGTGCTGGATGAGCATCGCAGCTTTGTCCTCAAAGCCCAGCCTGGAGCAGACACACTGTCCCTGGGCTGCCATGGCACTTGTGGGGTTAAAGTGGTCTCTGACAGGGAGAGATGGGAAAAATGTGCTGGGAAGGGAAGGCAGTTCACAGAGAAGGGTTTTTCACCACTGTTTGCTGATGCAACTGGTGCAGGAACACCACATCTCTGTCCGGTATTCCGGGAGCCACAGATGTTATTGGAGGGCTGGAGGAATGTGGCACAGAGAGGTATGTGGAAGACTCCGTCTGCCTTGCTTATGGGCTGGCAGCTCCTCATGGAGTGGTGACACTGCTCGTGGTGGATCAGGCTTCAGCCAAGCTTTCCCTGGGCCCCAGTCCTGTTCCAGCTCCTTCCCAGCTGACCGTCCTGGGGGTGATGTAGACATTTTGCCTGTGTCACTGCCCTTTGGCACACAAGATGTGACCCAGCAGCACGGTGGGATGTCAGTAGCAGCTGGTTGTGGAGGGGTGCGAGGTGCTGGGGAGGCACTGGGTGGGCAACAGCAGGGGTGCTGCATATGAGCAGGGGTTTAACCAGAATGGGGCTGGTTTTACAGCACAGCTCGTGCATCCTCCATGCCCTGATCCTTTCTGCCTTCACAGAGCCGAGCTGCCATGGGAAGCTGCAGCACGTGGGTGTGGCATGAGCTGCTGGTGCTGCTGAGCAGTGTGTGGCTGTGGATGGGCAGTGCCCAGCCCACCCCCCCGGGCCCCACGCGCCCACCTGGACCCCAGCTGAGGTTTCGCCTGGCTGGTTACCCACGCAAGCACAACGAGGGCCGTGTTGAGGTCTTCTACAATGACGAGTGGGGCACCATCTGTGACGATGACTTCACGCTGGCCAACGCGCACGTGCTGTGCCGGCACCTCGGCTTCGTGGCTGCCACTGGCTGGGCCCACAGCGCCAAGTATGGCAAAGGCATTGGTAAGAGAGGGGTGCTGGGCACAGCCCCTGCCCCGTACTGCGTGGGCTAGGGCCAGCCCAGCTGTGGCTCCACATCAGCCTGCTGCTGTGGGGTGCTGAGCAGCCTGCAGCAGCTTTGAATGCACTGCTGCTACGTGGTGGGGTGGGAGCAGGCAGGTCTGTTTGTGAAGTGCCTGGCAGTGTGTTTGGGAGATAGTAGCCCTTTGGGCAGGTGGAGACCCCCCATTTACAGATCCTTCACTTGTGGCTTTGCTCTCAGCATTTCGCTGACCTCAGCTGTGTGGTGAGGGAGGGCTGTCCCCACCCAACATCCACACTTCTGCTCCACACCTGCATGGTCCTGGCCATGTTCCATGGGTACCTTCCCTGCTCTCAAGGGCTTCTGCATGGCCTTGGCCCCCCTCACCTCAACCCTGGTGTCTGGTAGGGCGGATCTGGCTGGACAATGTGAATTGTGCTGGAAGTGAGAAGAACATTGGAGACTGCAAACACCGGGGCTGGGGGAACAGTGACTGCAGCCATGAGGAAGATGCAGGTGTCATCTGCAAGGATGAGCGCATCCCAGGCTTCAAGGACTCCAATGTCATCGAGGTGAGGCAGCTGTTGGCCAGGGTAGGCAGCCTGTGCTGCCCAGGATCCTGCACAAGCAGCCTTTGAGATCCTGCTGTGGAGCAGCCCAGCCTGGCCTCAGTCCTCCCCTAATAGCTGGGAGGCAGCTTCCCTACCACACTGGCTAACTCCTGTGTGTAGGATCAGGGGAGCCTGTGAGTGCTTTCCCTCAGCCCTAGCACACCAGCTGTCCCCATCTTTCCTGCATGGGAGTGCGGTGCTGCCATGGTCTCCTCTGAGCATCCTGAGCTGCCACTTCCCCCAGCGGCTTCTCAGGTCTAGGATGTCTGTATCACAGCTCTGTAGCCTGTTTTCTTCTTTCTCCTGCCTGCTAGGACCCTTGGTCCCAGAGCTACCTCTCCATGCTGCTCTCCTCCAGCACACATGGCCTCTCCCTCTCTCTCTTCCTCTCTTCCAGGCTCTGTTTCCCAGCCCAGCTCTTGTGGCTGCCCTTGTCCTCCTGACTGGGGCCCCTGTCACCTGCAGCCACAGTGCTTGTGGAGGATGAAGCTCTGCTCAGGCTGTGGCTTGGGTGTGGGGACATGATACAGCTCTGGGCATGGGATGATAGGTCTTCTGTGAGGCCAGGGGAGCTGGGGCTGTGTGTCCTGCTGGAGCTGGGGCCAGCTGAGTCCTGCTGGCTGTACTCAGTGAGCCTGCTCTGGGAAGATGCCTGGGCATGGGGTGGTCTGGGTACCCTCCCTCAGGGTGCAGGATTCTGAGGTGATGGGCCACCAGTGCTGGCTCTCCTGGGCTGCCCTCCCAGGGGATGCACCCAGAGCCCAGGGGGATGTGGGGCACTGGCTGCACAGTTTGAGCTTGGTCACCCAGGGCCATTTGATGTGGTGTGAGGGACACAGGACCTGGTCATCCCTGTTCCCAGCCTGGTACTGGCCATCCCATCTGCTGCAGGTGCCTGCATCTTCAGGTCATCCCTGGGAAGGGGCTGGCAGGGAGCCGGGGCAGTGGGGTGCTGTGTAAGCCTGGGCTGTCCTGTGCCCTGCAGACCGAGCAGAGCCATGTGGAGGAGGTGCGCCTGCGGCCGGTGGTGTCCGGGGCCCGGAGGCAGCTGCCGGTGACCGAGGGCATTGTGGAGGTGCGCTACAAGGATGGCTGGGCACACATCTGTGATGAGGGCTGGGACAGCCGCAACAGCCACGTTGTCTGCGGCATGATGGGCTTCCCTGCTGAGAAGAAGGTCAACAGGAACTTCTACAAGTGAGTGAGGCTGGCAGGGAGCCTGTGGGGCTGCCATATCACAGTGGAGCTGGGGAGACCAGGGTGAGGCAGGGCTGGGGACAGGGCTAGGCTTATGGGGCACTGCTGGGGGGATGGTGAGGGACCGCTCTGTTGGGCGCTGTGGCTCTGCAGCATCCCTCCTATCCCTGCTGCTTACCAGTCCTGGCTCCCAGCAGACCATATAGGCACTCACTAGACAATACAGGGAGCCATGGTGTGGATGGAGCTCACAGCTGCCCACCTGCCACATACATGACTGCAGATGCTGCCTGAGATGGCAGCGTTTGCTCCCTGGCAGTGCCGCATCTCCACATTTCCCTCTGCCATGGAGTGCAGGGGTTCCTGTCCCCAGAGGAGGTTTGCAGCTGAGCCAGGCAAGGATGTTCAAGCAGCACCATGGCCTGAGTGAGGGGTACTGGGGCAGGGGCATGAACAAGCTGCCCACAGTGTTGTGCCTGGTGCTGCTCATGGCCCTGACCAGGCAGCTGTGGTGTTGCTCCTGCAGGCGGTTGAAGCGTGCAGCCAGGATGAAGGGCCAGAGCCTGAGGCCAGGCAGCAGGTAAGGGGCTAGGATGCCCCATCTGCTGAGCCCTTGGCAGAGCTGGGCTGCCCAGCCCTGTTGGGCTCTGCTGTCAGAATAGATCCTGGCGCAAATGGATCTGGATGGAGCAGACCAAGGGCCCAGGCTGTGCTGGGCAAGCAGGACAAGCCCCACCCCAGTGGGACCTGCGTGTTGCACTGGCATCCCCCATCCCCTGTGAGAGACAATCTTTCTCTGAGACTGACCATACCCTGGGCAGAGCAGCACCCATTCTGTGCACTGGGCAGGAGTCCTGGCATGGGGATCAGGGGCTTCAGTGCAGACCCACCCTGGGGGGTGTGGAGAGGGCTGTGATGTCCTGTGCTGTGGCCCCACAGGGACCAGAGGCCTCAGAGCAGAGCTGTCTCTCCTGGTGGATGGGGATGGAGGGCTGTGGAAATGGACTGCTTTCTGCAGAAAGCAGCAGTGGGGAAGCTAGAAAGGCTGCACACCCCTCCATTCCCTGCAAGGTTGGCTGGCAGGTGGGCTGGTGTGGGTGTGAAAGCAGTTGCTGATCAGTGCTGGGCATTGCTGTGATGGGCACAGTGTGGCAGGTCTTGTCCTCAGTGCTGCATCTGCTTGGGATTTCTTGCACCTTCTGTCCCCTCAGTCTTTCTGCTTTTCTGCCAGTCCCAAGGAATGCCCTTTCCCTCTGTCCCTGAACCCTGCTGCCAGATTTGGTGGTGGACGCAGCGAGCCAGAGCCCATCCCCTCTGGGCTATGGCATGGTACCTCTTACCTGAGTGCACTGCTGCATGGGTGCATTGCTCTGGTCCCATCACCTTTCCCTGGTGTTGAAGGTGCCCTACACTGTGGACCCATCACAAGCTTGTCCTGGAGACCCAGAACCAAGTGCAGGATCGAGGTGTGGCTTCAGGAATGTGAAGGGTGCTGATGTCCTCTGGCAGTTTTAATCCTGGTTCCTGGCATCCTGTGTCCCTGGGGCTTGCTGGGCTCTGCAGGTTGACACGAGTGTGCCACCGGCCAGTGGGGTCAGTTGCCAGGCTTGGTTTTGTCTTGTCCCCGGGGGGGTGTCAGTCCCTTGCCTTGTTTTGGGGCACTCTGCTCTTCACTCCATGTGGTTCCTGGGTTTTTGTTCCCACTCAGCATCTCCCTCTCCTAGTGACGTGAAGCACTGAAGCATATTTGGCCTGTGCCTATGTCACCTGTGTGCTAGGCCCTGGGCAGCCTCCTCTTCCCAGCACCACTCAGTGTGCCCCTTGCTGTCAGTGGGTCCTTGCCAGCCTGCAGCAAACCCACTGTGCCCCGTGGCATCAGGGAGAGTACCCACTGCCTGTGCTGCTTGCTCGGTGCTGTGCTTGCTGGGCATCCTGCTCCCCTCAGGGCATGGCACAGTGACATTCCCTGGTGTCTGGATGAGGACATAGGCACACCTCACTTGTACCCAACAGATCAAATCGTTGTCACTGGTATTTGATCTTCTGCTATGTAACGACACCGCACGGGATGTTGCTGCATCCGACACCATTTCCTGGTGGGATGTGGGCAGGAAACTGCATTATTGCTGTTGAGGACAGTTGTGTCACATTCCTGGCAGCAGATGATGCTGTTGCACCCATGAGTGACACGACTCTGACCGTTGCACGCATGAGTGACACAAAGGAGATGTGCATGAGTCTCCCTGGGGGCCAGGCACCCAGTTCAATGTCCAGTGAAAGCCAGGGATCCCCATGTCACCGCAGCAGCTGGAGGCCTGAGGCCCATGGCTCCTTGACAGTTACTTTCTGTTTTCTAGGCTGGCCTCCAAATCCAGACCTAAACAAAAGCGCAGGGAGGACATAGGGCCTAATAAGAGGTAAATGGCTCCAGTGGAGAGCCAAAGTGCCAGAAGCCTTGCTCAATCTGGCTGGAGCCATGCGTGTCCCTGTGCTACTGGGGACTTGGGGCAGGTGGCTGGCGAAGAGTGGGCACCTTGCAAGCACAACATCTCGCCCTGGGGGCAGTGCCAGGGGCACAGATAGCAAGTACAGCCACAAGCAGAGTGGCCGTCGACCCCTCCGCTGGCAGCTGGCCTGGCTGGTCATGGCTCAGGGCTCCTCTCTCCTTGCAGGCTGTTCTCAGGACGGCAGCAGCTCAACTACCGCCTGCACTCGGTATCCTGCACGGGGACTGAGGTGCACCTCTCCATGTGCACCTTCGAGTTCTACCGGGGCAACGCCTCAGCCACCTGCGGGGCTGGCATGCCTGCTGTCGTCAGCTGCGTGCCCGGGCCCCTCTTCTCCACCAGCAATGCCCACAAGAAGAAGCAGCGCCAGCAGCAGCAGAGCCAGGTGAGCCCCATGTGGAGGGATCTGTGCCCTGCGGTGTCCCATAGCGATCACTGCCCCTCCTCAGGGCTCTGTGCCCCAGGCTGCACCCAGGAGTGAGTCTGCAGGATTATGGGTGACAAATGCATGGAGCAGGAGGTGGGGACAGAGTCCTATCATGGCACATCTTAGGAGCCACGGCCAGCAACCCCTGTGCAGCGCTGTGCCACGCCATGGCATTGAGCATGGTGCCATATGGGGCACGCTGTCCCATAGCATGCCGTGACCCTGCTTCTCCGCAGCCGCGCATCCGGCTGAAGGGTGGTGCGAAGGTCGGCGAGGGCCGCGTCGAGGTGCTCAAGAGCAGCGAGTGGGGCACGATCTGTGACGACCGCTGGAACCTGCTGTCAGCCAGCGTGGTGTGCCGAGAGCTGGGCTTCGGCAGCGCCAAGGAGGCCCTCACCGGGGCACGCATGGGCCAAGGTGAGGGCATTCGTGTGCAGGAGCCAGGCATTGCCTTCCTGGGCCTGTGGATGAGGCTCAAGGCTCTATGGGGAGCCATGGCTGGGCTTGTCCCACCGGGTGTCTGGTGTTGGTCACACACTCTGCAGGGCTTGCACTAAGCATTTCCAGGGGACCATGGTCACTTGACCGTGCTGCCTTGGGCAGCCATGAGCACCATGAGCATGCCAGGCTGCCTCAATGCACACTGAGGAGCAAGGAGAGCCATGAGGACAAGATGGCCATGGCCATCCCTGTGTCACTGAGTCTTGAGCCCTGCTGTCCTCCTGGCAGGAGTGGGGCCTGTCCACCTGAACGAGGTGCAATGCCTGGGCACTGAGAAGTCCCTCTGGAACTGCCCCTTCAAGAACATCACGCAGGAGGACTGCAAGCACACAGAGGATGCGGCTGTCCGCTGCAACATCCCCTACATGGGCTACGAGACCTTGGTGCGTGCAACGGAGCTGCTAGGAGCAGGGTGCTGGGGGAGGGCCCATGGGACGTGCTGTGGGGTGGCACGTCTCTCCTCTGCACCCCATTGCACCCACACATATCCCCGGTCTGAGGCAGAGGCTGCCCTGGAGCCTTGGAGATTTTGCGAGTGGGAGTCCTAAGCTGCCCCTATGAGGAGAGGTGTGGAAGGGAGGTCACAGGGGCTCTGGGTGCCCTGGTGATGCCCCACTGTGGAGTGGAGCAGCTGATCTCTGCTGTGCTCCCTGCTGCCAGCCTGTGCCAGCTCCCCAGCAGAAGTACCAGCAAAAAAAAAATCCCTGTGGGCCAACCAAGAGAGATTTTTTTTTTTTAATTTTATTTTTTTAAACTGATGATGAAATGAGACAATGGAACCTTGTGTTCTTGTTTGCCCTGGGCTGTCATTTCATCCATTTGGGGCTTTTTAATAATTTTTAACTCTCTCATACCTGTCATTTCTGAAATGAGAATGCCATTTCAAAATGAACTATTTTGCCTGCTTTGGTGAGACAATTCCCAAACTCACAAGCAATTTCTTGGCCCTAAACATGCCATTTTTGTCAAGTTCCCTGCTAACCATAGCTGTGCTTGGCTTCACTTGGCTCCTGACTGTCGTGTACCCTCAAGCCCATGACCCAGGGCCCATCCAGGCACAGTGGCATGACCCTGGCTGCAGCCAGGATGGGTCAGCTGCTGGAATGGGGCTGGGGAGGACTGTCCTGTGGGACATGCTTGTGCTGCTGATGCTGCTGCTAATGCTTTTCTCCGCAGATTCGGCTGAGCGGGGGTCGGAGCCGCTTTGAGGGGCGGGTCGAGGTGGCAGTGGGGTCTGGCGACGGGGACCAGCCCCGCTGGGGTCTGGTCTGCGGCGAAGGCTGGGGTACGCTGGAGGCGATGGTGGCCTGTCGCCAACTGGGTCTGGGATTCGCTAACCACGGCTTACAAGTAGGTGCCAACACCAGCTTGGCCAGTGCAGCAAGCCACCATCACCACTGCTCCATGGGGATGGGGACAGGGATGAGACAGGGATGGGGTGGGACATGCCATAGTGCAAGGTGCCAGCTCATGGCCCCAGGGCTTCCCCACAGATCCGCCTGGCTGGTGGGAGGACAATGTTCGAGGGTCGCGTGGAGGTGAAGCGAGGCAGTAAGTGGGGCACAGTGTGCAGCGATGGCTGGACCACCAAGGAGGCGATGGTGGCCTGTCGCCAGCTTGGCCTGGGCTACTCCCTGCATGCAGTGACGGTAGGTGATGATGGGAAGGCCCACGGTGACACCCCGGAGAGCACAGGCACCAGCGCTTCCCAGATGGCTGTATGGAGGCAAAGGGAGGTGGCTGCTCTGTGCCATGGAATGGGACACGTGGGCAGCCCGGGTGTGGGGACAGGGCTGTGCCATGACAGGGTGCTGGCTGCAGCCCAGGTGCGTGTGAGCTGTGGGAGGCAGCCCTGCCACCCAGCCTGTCTCATCCCCTCCCCAGGAGACATGGTACTGGGATGCCAGCAATGTGACTGAGATGGTGCTGAGTGGGGTGAAGTGTGCTGGCCACGAGATGTCCCTGAGCCAGTGCCAGCACCACAGCACCAGCGTGAGCTGCAGGAACACGGGCACACGTTTCGCTGCAGGCGTCATCTGCTCTGAGAGTGAGCGGCCATGGGGGCTGCGGGTGAGAGGGTCTGTGGGCAGTGGGGTCTCTGAGCAATGGGGTTTGCAGGTGATGGGGCCACAGGGTCAGCCTGTGCCCAGTCTGTGGGCTGGGCATGCATCCCCTTGGCTGGCTCAGCCCTGCCTCTGTGCTGGGCACTCGCCCCTCCCTGCTGGGGACAGTGGGGTGGCTGTCCAACCCTGAGCAGCTACCTGCTCTCCAGCTGCCTCCGACCTGCTGCTGCATGCCCCGCTGGTGCAGGAGACAGCGTACATTGAGGATCGGCCACTGCACATGCTGTACTGTGCTGCTGAGGAGAACTGCCTCTCCAGCTCGGCTCGCTTGGCCAACTGGCCCTATGGGCACCGGCGTCTGCTCCGCTTCTCCTCCCAGATCCACAACAACGGCCGTGCTGACTTCCGACCCAAGGCTGGACGGCACTCCTGGGTCTGGCATGAGTGCCACCGGTGCGTGTGCAGGGTAGGGCAGGGGTAGGCATGGGGGTTAGGATGGGAGGAAGGTGATGGTGCTGCTGTGGTGGGCAGGACAAGGGTGACCCAGGGTGAGAGTGACACCAGGTGAGGCACCTTCTTCCCCAGGTCCAATTTTACCCACTTTGGCTCGGGGCAGTGCCTGGATGAGCAGTATTGGATCTGGGGACCCTGGGGCTGTGCCCTGCAGCTGAGCCTCCTGCTTGCCTGGGCCATCTGGTTGGGGACAGCCATGTTCCCTCACAGAGCAGAACCAAGCCCTGCCTCACCTCACAGCATTGTGGCCTCAGCATAGGGGCTGTGAGGACCTTCCCCAGCAGCAAGGGGCCAGGCAGGTGGTGGAGGGCTGCTGCAGGGCAGGGCGCAGCTCCTTTCTGCTCTGAGGCTCTTCCGCTCTGCCCTGAGCATCCCCATGCCCAGGCAATGGTGTAAGCTGGGCACTGCGGCTCCCTCTCAGGCACTACCACAGCATGGACATCTTCACTCACTATGACATCCTGACCCCCAATGGCACCAAGGTGGCAGAGGGACACAAGGCCAGCTTCTGCCTCGAGGATACTGAGTGTGAGGAAGGTGAGTGCTGTGAGGCTCTGTGGCACCGTCCCTGCCCGTGACTCCACTGAGGGGCTGCCTGTCCCCAGCCATCGTGTGTGCTGGGGTCAGGCTGGGTAGAGACTGCACTGGGACGAGCTGCTCTTTTCCTGCCCACAGATGTGGCCAAGCGGTATGAGTGTGCCAACTTTGGGGAGCAGGGCATCACTGTGGGCTGCTGGGATCTGTACCGGCACGACATCGACTGCCAGTGGATTGACATCACCGATGTCAAGCCAGGAAACTACATTCTGCAGGTGCTGCAGCTGAGCTGCCCTCACCCCACCACCTTCTTCCCCTGCATCCCGGTTCTGCCTGTGCCCTTGGCTCTTCCTGCACCCTCAGGTCTCCCTGTACCCCACCCAAGCTCTCCCTGCTCCCCTGCAAGCTGTCCCTGCACCTCCAGCTCTCCCTGCACCCCAGCCCTTGGGCCCCTCTCCCCCAGTTTCCAGGCAGGCTGGAGCACAGTGAGGCTGTTGGGGTGGGTGCTGGTGTGGGACTGGGCCTGTCCTTGTATCTGGGGACATGCAGGGCTTGTGTGGGAGCTGCTTGGGCACGCTTCAGCCTGGGTTCTCCTGTGCTCAGCAGCACTACTGATGGGCAGCCATCAGCTCCTTGGAGCCCTTCAGCAGATCTCACTGCAGCTGGGGAGACAGGTCCTCCCAGGGCTGGGGTGCTGCAGGCTGTGTGGGGCTGCAGCACTGCCAGCTTTGGGGCAGGGGGCTGCAACCCTCACTGCCAGTGCCCCACAGGTCGTGATCAATCCCAACTTTGAGGTGGCAGAGAGCGACTTCACCAACAATGCCATGAAATGCAACTGCAAGTACGACGGGCACCGCATCTGGGTGCACAGCTGCCACATTGGTAACTGCCCCGGGACATGGCACAGGGGGCAGGGAACAGGGGGGCAGGGAGAGTGCGGGCAGGGGTGCCCCAGGAGGAGGGCGGTGAGGGGGCTGCAAGAGCAGTGGGGCTAGGGGCAGGCTGGGAGGCTTGGCCAGGATGACACTGGGAGGCAGGGGTCGGAGTGTGGGGCAACTGTTGACAGAGCAGACAACATGCAGAGCTGGAGCTGACAGTGCTTGCCCTCTGCCCACGCAGGTGACGCGCTCAGCGACGAGGCCAACAGGCGCTTTGAGCAGTACCCAGGTCAGCTCAACAACCAGATTTCATAGGGCGATGGGCATCTCCCTCCCTCATCCTGCACGGGTAGGGGAAGCTGCTGGGCGGGGGCCGAAGGGGAGGCCTCATGCCTGGTGCCGCTGCCACCGTGCCCTGCCAGAGACTGCCCAGGACTCACTGTCACCAGCTGCCCTTCCCAGTTTGGGAGCTGGTGCTGGAGGCACCACACACCTGCACCTCCCAGCCCAGGGCCACCACCCCAACCACTGGCAAGAAGACCCTGTACCCGCATCCCCTGGGCTGCAGCACATGGGCATGGTTCAAGAGGTCCTGTACCCACACTGTCCTCTGCTCTGCTCCCAGTCTCTGCCATTCCAGCTGCACCCCACCTCCTGCTCCCCTATTTTGCCCTGGTTCCTCACCTCCACAGCCCTTCCCAGGGCTCAGCATCCACAAGCCATGCAGGGACTCACAGTCCTGCACAGCCTGGCCGAGCCCCCAGGAGCCCCTTGTCCCTGGGGGGCTGGTGTGGCTGCCCCTGCCCTGGCAGCCCTGCCTCCAGCTGCCTGGCAGCAGCCCTCACACTCACCTCTTAGTTGTAATTTTATTTTCTCTATAAAGTTATCAGTTCTGTTTCTCTGACTGCTGCTGTCTCTTCTCTGGGGTGGGATGAGGAGCCTGTGGAGCCTGCAGGAGGGGAAGGCACAGTGTGGCTCATGCTGCAGGGCTGGTCTGCATGATCCGGCACAGAGCGTGGGAGCTGCATCCCAGTCCCCTGCACAGCAACTCCCATGTGGAGCAAAGAAGCTCCCTCCAGCCAACACAGCCCTGGCTGGGCAGGGACTGGCCCCACCAGTATCCTGGCAGCTACTGGCACCACCCTCAGCCAGCAATGGGCTAGAGACAGACAGTCCTAGTCCTTCTGGGAGAAGCCCATATGGATGAGGCCAGCAGCAGTAAATGATTTTAATCCCCAACACAGCCCAAGCATAGCTGCTCTGGCCTGAAGCAGCCTCATGGCACCAGAGGACACAGGGCAGGCGCAGCAGGGAGGATGTGAAGTGCAGGTTCCCCCACACTGTCTGCTATGTGAACGTTACACCATCAGGCTGGGACCCATGAACGTTGCAGTCTTGCAGTAGAGATGGGCTGCCTCGAGCAGCCTGGAGGGAGCAGAGCCAGGAGCGCTTGAGGCAGAGAAGGACAAGACACGAGGGCAGAGGGAAGGTCACTCAGCTCCTGCAGCTCCTGCACCTAGGCCAGACGCTTGGGTCCCGTCTGCAGCACAGCAAGGCAGCCCCAGTCCTGCCTGTTCTGCTGGGGGCAGAGGGAGGAAGGAGGCGGCGGGTAGCGGGGTGGCCGTGCCGGGGCAGGCCCTGGCTCCAGGCAGTGGAACGCCCTGCGGTCAGCACTGCCGGAGCTGCTATGTCAGAAACGCCGTCCGGCCTCTCAGCTATTTCCCCTGCGAGCAGCCGGCTGGGGCTTGTCGGGGGAGCAAATTCCTCTGGCGAGGCCAGGGCAGCCTGAAAGGAGGCCTGTTCTCTGGGCGGGAGGAGCGCAGGGGGGAGCAACGCCTTAGAACCACCCTTGGCCACAGCACCCCGTGGAACTGTGCTTCTTTCATCTCCTAAAAATAACAGGCAGGGGCGAGGGCTCGGGAGCCCCATCACGGGCAGGACCTGGCTCCACACAGCATTCCTGCTGCCCGGCACAGCAGCTCAGGCAACCCTAGCTGCATAGCTGCCTCCTTCCCACAGCCATTGGCAGGACTGGAGCTGAGCAGGGGCTCTTCCAGGAAGGCGAGGAACAGCTGGAGCTGCTCCTTCCCAGAAGGGCTGGATGGGCTCTTGGCCACCAGCTGCAGAACTCGGGGAGGGCCCCAGCTGTCCCCAGGGATGAGGCTGCATGCGTGGGAGAGCAGTGCTCCAGTAGGGAGAGACAGCAGGCTGGGAGGGACAGGCAGGCCAGCAAGGCACATACTTCCCTGGTGCAGGCTCCCACTGAACATCAGGGCCAGCAAGATGCTGCCCTGGCCACCACAGAGCCCAACATCAACAGCCCTTTCACCACAGGCAGAAAGCTGCTTCGTGGATGCAGAGATGGATGCAGATCTTATGGCACTTGCAACGCTCCAAGTGGAAGCAATGTGGCCAGATGGACATCTGCCATGTCCCCCTGGCTGCCTGGGCACAGCCAAGGCAGCAAGCTCAGCTGGCACAGTGAGGAGGGCCACCTGGCACAGTCTGCCCCTAAGCAGCACCACAGTTGTTCTCTCGCACAGGAGGTGGCCCCACGAGCCATGGATTGATGGGTGTCCGTGAGTTATGGATAGAGGTGTCAGCCCTCAGGCTATGTGCAGGTACCAAGTGGGTGGCAGGACACCTCTATGCTGGCACAGCCAGCATGTTCCTCCCCAGCTGGATGGACTCCTTTGAAGACTGACAGGAGGGTCAGGGTTCCACAGGGCCTGGAGGCCCCTCGGTGGCTGCTGCTGCCATGGGAAGGAGGCCACATGGCGCTGGAGATCCCTAGAAAAGTGCTTTATTGGAGTACAGAGGGGAATGGTCACACGACAAGTCCACCCAGGCACTTGGCTGGGCCTCACAGCCTGCTCCCTTCCAGTCCCTCACAAGCTCAGTCTCTCTGACCAGCACAGACACAGCTCAGTTGCACGTCCTCAGCTCACGGCCAGCTCTGCCAGGCAGCGCCTGCAGTGACAGCAGCGCTACTCCGTCACCTCGGGGACAACGCTCAGCAGCAGCGTGTCGTAGCCACGCCGCACCAGCAAGGTCAGGCTCTGCTGTGTCCGCACTGCCTCGTACACATCCTCAGCACGGCGGGATGCCTGCCCGTTGATCTCCAGCACCACGTCACCTGCCTTCAGCCCTGCCCTGCGGGGAGAAGGAGGAGGGACGTGCACAGTGAGCTAAGGAGACACTCGGCTTCATCCTCCCAGAAGGAAGGAAAGCCTGGCGCTGCAGGAGGCTTTGGCTGCTGCACCAGGCATTACAGAATCCCAGCATGGCGGGGGGTTGGGAGGGACATCTGGGGATCATCTGGTCCAACCCTCCTGCTCCAGCACGGTCTCCCACAGCAGCTTGCCCAGGGTCAGCTCCAGGTGAGGTTGGAATCTCTCCACAGAAGGAGACTCCACAACCACTCTGGGCAGCCTGGGCCAGGGCTCTGTCACTTTCACAGCAAAGAAGTTTCTCCTCCTGTTCAGATGAAACCTCCTGGGTTCCAGTTTGTGCCCATTGCCCCTTGGCCTGTCCTTGGGCACCACTGAGCAGAGTCTTCCCCGGCCTCTTGCCCCCACTCTTGAGCTCTTGCTCAGCATAGATCAGCTCCCCTCTGGCTCTGCTCTTCTCCAGACTAAGCAGCCCCAGGGCTCTCAGCCTT
The DNA here is from genome assembly GCA_013396975.1 of Bucco capensis. Classification (NCBI taxonomy): domain Eukaryota; kingdom Metazoa; phylum Chordata; class Aves; order Piciformes; family Bucconidae; genus Bucco; species Bucco capensis. The sequence goes on from VWZO01013000.1 coordinate 130,315, forward strand.
TCCTCCTGCCAGAGATGCTCCAGTGCCCTCAGCATCTTGGGAGCCTCTGCTAGACTCTCTCCAGCAGTTCCTTGTTTCTCTTGAACTGTGTAACCCAGAACTGAACTCAGAACTCCAGCTGTGGCCTGACATGGGCAGAATAGGGAGGAGGAGAACCTGCCTTGACCTGATGGTCACACTCTTCTTCATGTACCCCAAAAGAAATGTGTTTCTCTAGCCACACAGTTACCTTGGCCAGTGGGACACTAAGTCTGGGCAAGGGTCACCAGTTGGTTTCTGCTGCAGGCTGACAGCTGCAGGGTCCAAGCCCTGCTGCTCTGGAGTGAAACACTCAGAGCTAAATCAATGCCACCCTGCACAGCTGTGCTCTCTTGCCACCCCACAAGGCCCAGGTCAGCACTTACTGATGGGCTGGGGAGCCAATGATCACCTTGTGGATCAGCACTCCATAGGAGACATCAGGAAAGCTGGGGTCACGCAGCTTCAGCTCAGTCAGGATGCTGCAGAGTGAAAATCAACACCAGGTAAGGAGCTAGGAGGCAGAGCAGGGCTCCCACTCTACCATGGCTGCACAGGCTTGGCAGCCACAGCACAGAACTACTCCTCCTGATTCTCTGCACTCTGCCAAGCCATCTGCAAACCCCAGGGGCACCCAAACACCCCCAGACCACCACTTCCCTGTCAAGAACTAGAAGACAGAAGTCCTAACCGCACCAGGGAGAGCTGGAAATGGCCAGAGCAGCTGCCAGCTGGTCACAGCTGCTGGTGAAGCACATCCTGCCTTAGCAGCCTCATGTCTGACTGTCCTTCCTGGTATTGGATCTACTCTCCTCTGCTGCAGTCTCACTCCTCCTTTGGTGGGCAGCAGAGCAGAGGCCTAGTGTCTCAGGAAGCTCCTGCCTGCCATACAAGCTGTGCAGCAGGAGCAGGATGCTGAGAGCTTGTACCCAGCATGGACCTTCTTCTCTTTCCTGTGCCAGGGCAAGTTTCTGACCTTTTTAAATGAGCATGTTCAGACAGTGTCATCACCCCATTCCAAAGGTGAGCAATTCCTCCTTGGGAGATCTGCCCAGCAACTGGGCACAAACAAGCCCTGCAGTTAGATGGTTTCCCAGGACCAGCTGCCAGACTGCTTACTGGCTGTGCTGAAGCTGGACCTGCTTCTGAGGAGCCACATCCTCAGTGTTTCATGCTTTTTCCCTGACAGACTTTGTCCTGGTGCTTGTCCCAGTGAAGCAGGAGGTTGGGCTCCCACATCCCAGTGGTTTGGCTGAGTACCAGCACCATCTACTGGGCATCTGGGCATCTACTGGGCATGCCAGTGAAAACACTGACAGTTCCTCCACCAGCCCACTGTCCCGAATCTCAGGAGACACAGACCATCTGCTTCTCTCTTTGTGTCCCACAGTGCCCTTCCCAAGCTACAGCCATGAGGGTGAAGAGTCTCAGACACACCAAAAGTCATCTTCTTCCCACTTGGCAGTGCTGTACTAGTCAGCACCATGATGGCTTCTCTCCAGAGGCACCACCCAGCCTTGCTCCTGGAACCTGTGAGCCTCACCCCAGCCCCAGGTGGCAGCCACACAGCGTGTGCCAGCACAGCCTGCTCTCTGGTAGCTTTTTATGTCTGTTGTGTCATCAGGGCTCTTTATCTAACTCCTCCCAAGGACAATTATAGACAGATCTGGCACTCTGGGGTAGATTCAGGGACTTTTTATCTGCTTACAGTTTCTGACACAAGTGTAGAAACTTTAAGGCTTCTAATTTACTGCTGACATGGCTTAGAGCCTAAAGACAGCATGAGCACAAACAGATGTGAAGGTGAATGCTTAAGCTCTGAAGAGAATCCTCCCAAAACTAGGTACTCTCAGTTAGTTTGGAAGAGCCCATCACACAGTCACCATGCTCCAACAAAACCAATCAGTAGGCTCTGACTTTTGAACACATACCTTGGTGTAAGAGTCAGCATCATCACCCCTATGTAACGGCGTTTTGTCTCTGCATTGCCAAACCAAGAGCCTGTTAAAGGACATAAAAAGACACGCTTGAAAACAGCCCTGCACTCAAAACAGTGTGAGGATGAGGCAGCTGAGTCACAGAGCCCACCAGAGGAACCATTCTGATCCCCCACCAACAGCTTCATAGCAATGGTGAGACACTGGCCCAGGTTGCCCAGAGAGGTGGTAGATGCCCCATCCCTGGAACCATTCCAGGTCAGGTTGTTTGGGGCTCTGAGCAACCTGCTCTAGTTGCAGATGTCCCTGCTGACTGCAGGGGGGTTGGACTAGATGACCTTGAAAGGTCCCTTCCAATCCAACCCATTCTGTGATACTGTGACTACTGGGACACTCAAGTCTTTACCCTGCAGCAGATGCAGGCCAGTGTCCTCCTTGCAGCTCGTCAGGCCCCCATGGGCAGGGAAGTAGCAGCACAGCTGTCCCACAGCAGAGGGAGAATCTGGAGTTTCATGCCAGATAGAAGAATCTTCTTATCCCCAAAGACTTTCTCCTGCTCTGCTTGCCCTTCTCTCAGAACAGGAGCCCAAAGCCCAGCTGTCTCAGAGCTTCCTCCCTCTTTCATTCTCCTCCTCCTGTCCTCCTTCTCCCAGTACCCAAGCAGGGAGGCACCCAACTCACTTTTGCGCTGCTCCTCCTTTTGCAGGAATTTCCGCAGCCGGTCCGAGGGGATGGCGAACGAGATGCCTGACGTCACCTTCATTGTGTTCACCCCGATCACTTCACCATCCTGCAGGGAAAGGGCACTGTGCTGTCTCACCTGTGTGTCCATCCCTTCCCAGCCTGCTGCTTCTGCAGCCTGCCTGGCCCTGACCCAGCTCACAGGGACTGGTCCTGGGGGCTGCAGCCCCCCGTCCCTCTCTTTGCCCTGCCACTTCGCCAGGACAGGGCTTGGCTCTGCCACCTCAAGAGTCCCACTGGCTCATGCTCCCTGAACAGACACCACACAGGGCTCCCACACTGGGCTTATCCCCTGCTCCTCCTTGCAAGGAGCCTGGAGCACACACAGTCCCTCCCTCCCAGTGGCTGTAGCAGCCACAAGTGCTCCCACCAAGAATCATCAACCCCTGAAAGGCACCAACTGAAGGGCATGTGGCATATCTCTGCCCCAGGCATGGAGGGTACAAGCAGGAGAACTCACCAAGTTGACGAGGGGGCCGCCGGAGTTCCCAAACTGCAGCAGAGGAGAGAGCAGTAAACAGGCCATGAAAGCAACATCCTCACACAGCAGGACCCATAGCAGGGAGGCAGAGTCCAGAGAGTCAGGCTGAGAAACGCAGCCAGTACCTGGGTAACCAGCCACAATCCCTTCACCTCCCAGTGCCCTGTGTCCTCCAGCCTTATCTGACCTCATGGCACCCACAGCCCTTCCCCAGCTCCCCCTCCAAAAAGAGGGCAGCTGGGATGACATGCCAACCCACTGAGCACCACAAGCTCCCTTACATCAATAGCAGCATCAGTCTGGATGTACTCCATGTCAGAGGTGGCCAGGCCCAGCTCCCGGCTGCCGCGCTGGGCAGAGCTGACAATGCCAGAGGTGATGGTGTTCTGTAGGGCGAAGGGGCTGCCCATGGCTACCACGAACTCTCCCTGCCGCACCTCAGAGGAGCGCCCCAGGGGCAGGGTGGGCAGTGGGTGCTGGAAGAGAGGAGGGAAGACAATGAGCGGATGGGAGGGAATGAAGGGAGCACCTCCACAACCACGATGCACACCTTTGGCTTGATCTTGATGGTTGCAATGTCTGCAATCTGGTCCACATCCTGCACCACGGCATCGTACTGCTCACCGCTGGCCAGCTTCACTCGCACCCGTCGCCGGTTCGCCACCACATGCGCATTGGTCACGATGAGCCCGTCTGGAGACACCAGGAAACCTGAGCCGTTAGAGATCGGCACATCGCGGCCCGAAAAGGGATGCCTGTAAGGTGGGCACAGGTAAGGGAGGGGTGGCAAGGACCCTGGTGGGGATTCCGGGGAGGGCAGGCAGGGGCCAGGCCAGGCAGACTGGGAGGCCCAGACTGGTAGGGCTGGAAAAACAGAGAGGGAGAAGGAAGATGTCTGGGCAACCATACAATGTGGGAGAGCTTGGGGTAGAATGGCTGGGAAGCTGCCCAGTGGAAAAGGAAAAGTGGGTGCTGGTCAGCAGTGGCTGAAGATGAAAGGATGGTGTGCCCTGGTGGCCAAGAAGCCCAGCAGCATCCTGGCTTCGATCAGCACTAGTGTGGCAGCTAGGACGAGGGCAGGGATGGTCCTCGGGGACTAGACACTGGGGAGGCCACACCTTGAAACCTGAGGTCAGTTTTGGTACCTCTCACTGCAAGAGGGACCTTGAGGTGCTGGAGTGTGCCCAGAGAAGGGCAAGGAAGGTGGTGAAAAGTCTAGAGCACAAATCTTGTGAGAAGCAGCTGAGGAAACTGGGGTTGTTTAGTCTGGAGAAGAGGAGGCTCAGGGGAGACATTCTGGCTCTCTGCAACTCCCTGAAAGGAGGTTGGAGCCAGGTGGTTAGTCTCTTCTCCCAAGGAACAAGCAACAGGACAAGAGAGAACAGTCTCAAGTTATGCCAGGGGAGGTTTAGGTTGGGCATTGTGAACAATTTCTTCCCCAGAAGGCTTGTCAAGGCCTGTCCCAGGCTACTCAGGACAGTGGTGGAGTCACCACCCCTTGAGGGGCTGAAAAGCCGTGAAAAAATGGTGCTGAAGGACATTGTTTAGTGGTGACCTGGCAGGGCTGGTTAATGGTTGGACTTGATGATCTTAAAGGTCTTTTCCAACCTAAACAATTCCACAAAGTTGTGATTTAATAACCTTCACGTTCATGAACTGGAGAATGGGACATGGCACAAACTCAGCAAGCCTGCAGGTAACATCACACTGGATGCAACAAGCTGAAGGACAGAGCTACTACCGAGAAGCGTGCTGACAGACTGGAAGCACAGAACAGCAAGAACGGTATGGAGCTCAATGATAAATGCAGCTGAGTCCCGGGGACAGAGGAATCCCGCATGCAAGAGAGCCTCAAANTCCCGGGCCCACAGTAGCACCAACGCTGCCGCCCCGGCGCCCAGTGCCGCCGCCAGCGCCCGGCCCCGGGCAGAGGGAGGAGGAGGAGACGAAGGAGGTAGAGGAGGCGGCGGCAGTGGAGGGGAAGCCCCGGCGGCCGCGGTCAGCGCTCGGCCCCAGTGCAGAGCGCCCGGTAACAGCTGGGCCCGCGCCCAGCGCCCCAGCGCCGCCATGCTGCCCCGGCGCCCGCCCGCGGGGCACACCGGNGGTGAAAAGTCTAGAGCACAAATCTTGTGAGAAGCAGCTGAGGAAACTGGGGTTGTTTAGTCTGGAGAAGAGGAGGCTCAGGGGAGACATTCTGGCTCTCTGCAACTCCCTGAAAGGAGGTTGGAGCCAGGTGGTTAGTCTCTTCTCCCAAGGAACAAGCAACAGGACAAGAGAGAACAGTCTCAAGTTATGCCAGGGGAGGTTTAGGTTGGGCATTGTGAACAATTTCTTCCCCAGAAGGCTTGTCAAGGCCTGTCCCAGGCTACTCAGGACAGTGGTGGAGTCACCACCCCTTGAGGGGCTGAAAAGCCGTGAAAAAATGGTGCTGAAGGACATTGTTTAGTGGTGACCTGGCAGGGCTGGTTAATGGTTGGACTTGATGATCTTAAAGGTCTTTTCCAACCTAAACAATTCCACAAAGTTGTGATTTAATAACCTTCACGTTCATGAACTGGAGAATGGGACATGGCACAAACTCAGCAAGCCTGCAGGTAACATCACACTGGATGCAACAAGCTGAAGGACAGAGCTACTACCGAGAAGCGTGCTGACAGACTGGAAGCACAGAACAGCAAGAACGGTATGGAGCTCAATGATAAATGCAGCTGAGTCCCGGGGACAGAGGAATCCCGCATGCAAGAGAGCCTCAAATGGGGCAGGAGGACAAGAAGATGGCAGTGACGTGTCCCTGCGGTGAAGGCTGACCCGGTGGCAGCTGCGTGCGCAGGCAGCAGGGTGAGGAGACACCTTGCTGAGAGCGAGGGCTGTCCTCTCGTGGCGCCCGTAGGACCCCACCAGGATGCTGTGCCCAGCTCAGGCTGCCTGGGACACGGGAGAGGGCAGAAGAGACCCCGGAGGAGGCTGGGGAGGGGCGGGTGAGAGAAGGGCTGGCAGCGGCGGAGAGAGTCCGGTAACCCTCCCGTAGGGGCGCGGGGAGGATCCGGGAGTCCTCCCAGAGGCGTAGGGCGCGGTAGCGGAGGGGGCAGCTGGCTGGGCGGGGGCTGTGCTCCGCGCCGGGGGCGCCAGCCCGGTGCAGGTACCTGCCCANACCGCGGGGCGCGATGGGAGCTGTAGTCCCGCTTTGACCAGTGCCCATAGCCGCAGCAGAGGGGGAAGACAGGAAGGGTTTACGGCGGGAGCCGCTCACCAGGTCCGCCGGACGTGTCAGCCGCGCTCTCCCGTCACCGGCCATGGCGGGCCCAGGGCAGGGAACGCGGAGCGGTACTGGGAGCGGTGCTGGGAACTGCGCGGGGCTGTCGCGGGGCACACCGGGAACGCGCCTCCTTCCCATGCTGCCCCGCGCGGGCCAGGCCAGCGGCCGCGGGCAAGATGGTGGTGGGTGCGGGGCGGGCCTGAGGTAGCGGCTGTGGTGGGGATGGAGCCTCCTGCAGCCCCGGGCCCGGAGCGGCTCTTCGACTCGCACCGGTGAGAGCCTGGGCGGCCCTGTTCGTGCTTCGCGGGGGTGGGCGGGGGGTCTTTGGGAGGGGAGGCCCGGGGTTCAGGGTGTCTCGCAGGGAGGCCCACGCGGGGAGCTAGGGTGTCCCTTGGGGGAGGCCCCAGGGGTCCACTGGGGAAGGAGTGCCCCACAGGAGCTCCGTGGGGAAGGTCGAGGTGCCCTGAGCGAGGACAGGTGAGGGTCCAGGGTGTGCCCGTGATGGGCTCGATGTCTCGTTTGGGAGGCCTGAGGCGTTCTGCAGAGCGGGGGGACGCAAGTGGTCTCTGGGGAGGACCTGGGCGGGCAGCTGGTATCCAGCCGCCCCCCGTACATCCCAACCATGCACAGGCAGTCTGTGCTGCTTTTTGGCCCTACAGATTTCCAACCGATGGGTTCCTGCTTCTGGCCCTGCTGCTCTACGCACCCGTGGGGCTCTGCCTGCTTGTCCTGCGCCTCTTCATCGGCATACACATCTTTCTGGTCAGCTGTGCCCTGCCTGACAGTGTGCTGCGACGGTGCGTGAGCCTGGCTCTACCGAGGGCATGGAGCTGCTGCCCTTGTCCCGGGTGTGGGGCAGCATGGGGTGGGAGGGCTGCCCTTGCCCATTTGGGGTCCTTAGCCATGGAGGCTTGGCTCATGATGAGGTTTACAGGGAGCTGTACTCTTGGGACTTTTTGTCCCCAGGATTCTCTGCCAAGAGCAAAGCTGGCAGCTGCCTCTTCAGTGCTCAGGGACTGATCTGAAACACTTGGATCAGCTGAGTGTCCTGCTAAGAAATTCTGTGATGGCTTCCTGCCCTGTATTTCATGCTGCAGCTACAGCTCTCGCCACCAACAATTCCTGTCCCAGACATCTGGCACATCATTTGATGTATTACCAGTGTCCTTTGCAAAGTCACACAAATTTCTAGACCTCTGGGTGTGTAGGCCAGTGATGGATTACACTGCAGGACTTGAGGAAACCATTTCCTCTCTGCTCCAGGTTTATTGTACGTGTGATGTGCTCAGTGCTGGGCTTATTTGTGCGGCAAAGTGATCCCCAGCTTCGTGATGCCAGTGTGAGGGTGTATATCGCCAACCACGTGACACAATTTGATCACAACATCATCAATCTTCTCACGTCCTGTAACACAGTGAGTAACTTAGAGCCAGATCTCTCCAAGAGAAGTGCACAGAGAGCTCTTCCAAGATTTAGGTGCTGCCATGGTCCTCTTCAGTTTATACTTATTAACCCAGGACTGCACAAGCCTTGAGTTTTTTTCAGTGCTGTGCTTTTAGGTTTTGCATTAAAAAAAAAACAGGATGAGGAGGAACAGGAGATGTTGCAGTGGTTATTGATTTTGTTGAAAGGAAGTGGAGAGATCTCAGTATCTGTGTCTTTTTCTGTCCTTTCTCATCAATGGTTCCTGCAGCAGGGTTGGTTGTGGGGGTTCCCCCAGCACTGGGTGCCAGTTCTGTGTGTGCAGACAACCAGCAATGCTGCAGAGTGCTGTGGGGAGCTTTGAGACAGGGTCTGGTGTTTGGGTTGTACTGCTGGTACAGTGGTTCTGTAACCTTCCTTGTGTTCTTGTGAAATTCCCTACTTGTGGAGTTCCTGAATCAGCAGGCTCCAAATGTGCCTGGGAGTGAGTTGATGCTGTATCCTGAGCAGCAGTGAATTTGCTCTTTACCTGGAGAGAAGTAACTCTTGGAAGTGGCATGTCCTTTGCTGGCATATCAGGATCTACCAGAGAGAATGTGGGAACACACGCTGGTCACCCAGGGCAGGGGCAGTTTTTCTCTGGCAGAGAGGGTACAGGCTGAATGAAGATTAGGATTCAGATTCCTGGGGAATTTGGGCCAGAGCAGATCCTGAAGCCTGGCAGTAACGCGTCTTCTGCTCCTTGTGCTTTTAGCCTGCAGGTTGTTCCTTTGTCTCACACTGTCATCTAGGAAAGCAGGCTCTGAGGAGAGGATGGTACCTCTTCCTTACTCTTGTTTTCCCCTGCAGCCTGCACTGAACAGTGCCCCTGGCTTCATCTGCTGGTCTCGGGGGTTCATGGAGCTGGGGGTGACAGGAAGCCGAGCAGAGCTGGTGGAGTCCCTGAAGATGTATTCATCCCACCGAGAAAACCCACCGCTGCTGCTGTTCCCAGAGGAGGCAGCCACCAACGGCCGTGCCGGCTTGCTCCGCTTCAGGTACTGGGAATGGGGACTCCTGCGGTGGGGCTGTCAGCCCTTGGGCTCATTCACTGCTCACCTCTTCCTTTTCAGCTCTTGGTCGTTCTCCATCTTGGATGTGGTACAGCCAGTTGCCCTACAAGTTCAGAGGCCATTGATCTCTGTGGTGAGTTGGGGACATACAGCAAGGAGGAGCTGTGTGCGCGCTCTGTGAGGGTCTGGTGTTGCTGTTAGTGCTGCTGCTGCTGCTTTGGAGTCTGTGGGTAGTGCAGCCTGGCCCTGTGTCCTCTCACCCCAGGGATGAGCTTCTCCTGTTCTCTGCTTTCAGAGTGCCTTTCCCAGGGAACATCTGCTCAGGCAATGCTCCTTTATGCACTGGCACTTTTTATAAATGTTTTAGGGGCTCAGCTGTTTGCTCTCTGGCTTCCATGACCAGAACATCTCTTGTGAGCTCCCTTTCAAAGTGCTCTGGCAGAATAGCTCCTTAGGGACTGGCTGCCCTGCAGAGATTGTGCAAGGATCTTGAACCCATGTCTCTCAAATGCACATCTGTGATGTGATGCAACATGAGCTTCAGAGAAGTGGCAAAGTTCATGGTGTTCATACCAACATTGTTGAACAGATTATTGCAATAGAACTGCTATCAATTTGCTTACAGAGTGAGATTTTGATGAATTATTTATTTCTTGATATGATTTATGGATCTACTTGATTAAAAGACACTTGCATTTTATATCTGTCTGACATTTTAGTTGATTTTTTAGTGTCCATCTTTTTAAGGTTGTAGGACACAGTGTATGATTTAAAGCCTCTTAGCAGCAGCTCACAGAACATCACTGCCCATACTGGAACATGGAGGTCTTTGTAGAGGAAGATTGTGTTAGAGATTAGTTCTTTGCCCAGTGCTGTTGGTGCTTTTATTAGCACTGCAGGTGAGGATGTTGAGATCCTTCCTGGTGGAGTTCAGGTTAGTGAGTAACCAAGAACCTGGATTATTGATCGTGATCTCTCTTGTGACTGCTGAGGAAGGTGGAGAGCCCACCACTCAGGAGGCCTGCTGGCAGGAATCACCCTACCTCCAAAAGAAAAGGCTATTTACTGATCTTTAGGAAAAGGAAGAAAGTAATAAATTGCAGCTCACCTTCAAGGGTTTGTCTTCAAAGGGAAGAGTTGTTTAAGGCTTTGCAGTGCCACCTGTTGGAAAATGAGGAGGTGAATCTTGTGTGAATTGAGGTATTAAGTGGGCTGGTCCTATCAGAATAAAGAAGGATTGCTAGGATTCTAAGGAAGCATTGGTAGATCTTCAGGTGTTTTCAGTCCTTTCTAAACACACAGTCTAGTAGAGAGTGTGGGGCTATTGAGGAGGAATCTTGCTAGCCCAGTGGGAGCACTGAAAACCTTGACTCTTGCTGTCCTTGATGAAGATTAATGTGCCCTGGGTTGTGCCCTCCCTGTGTGGTGGGTTTGCCTTTCCCTTTCCTAGCCCTCCACATCTCTGCTATTTGTTTGCTCCTTGCTGCCGTGGCTTAACTGTGCTCTGCCTCCTGCTTCCCTGATGGGAACCTAACTGGCCCCTGTTAATTGTGTTCTCTTCCCCAGAGTGTGGCTGACTCCTCCTGGATTACAGAGCTCCTCTGGACCTTCTTTGTTCCCTTCACAGTTTATCAAGTAAGGTACTATCTCTTTCTTTCATTTGGGGCAGGGTTTAGGGTGGGCAGAGAGCCTGACATTTTTGCTGTGGTAGTAAGAGATCTTTTGTTATCTCTTTGTGGTATCTCCACATGGCTTTGTTCAGCATTGTTTAGTCCATGCCTGGTCCAGGTTCTGGACCAGCTCCTGAAGTGAGAGGGCTCTTGGTTCCTGTGCTCGGTTGGTGAGGCAGAGGAGTCTCTCAGGGCTATTTGCTGAGTGTGCTGGGTATATTTTTGCTGCTCTGCTGTAGTTCACCCCAGGGTTGCTTGGGTCCCAGGGATAATTCCTGCCTGGCAGCTCAGTCCTCCAGTGGTGGACTGAGTCGTCCAGTTGTCTCTTCCCTGCAATCCCCTGTGAGTTGCAGAGGTGGCTCAGATGCCTGCCTAGGGCCCAGGTGAGCCCTGACTGGCTGAGGAGCTTTGGTGGAATAAGGATCCATAGGCAGTGGAAAGGGTTTGGAGACAAATTTAGGGGTTGGGGTATTTCAGTAAAGAAAATCTTGAGCTGTAGCTTTCCTCAGCCATGTCTGGCTCAAGTGTTGCTGCTCTATTTTCTACTCTCATGTTGATGATAGTGTCTCCTCATTTGGGGCCATTCTGGGAGCTTCATTAGGAGATGCTTCACACGGTACGCTTGAGTGCTAATGAGGATTCAATGAGCCACTTCAGTTTTCTGAGCCTTGCCCTTAATTTTGCAGGCTGATGCTGGTGTTTGTGCTGTGGGGAGATGTGGGGTGAAGAGGGAGAGCTGAGGTGGGGTAGTGCTGTTGTAGGGTTGGTCCCAGGTGGGGCTGGCTCCTCCAGCAGCCTGTGACCAGTCAGCACAGTGCTGTTGTCCCCATTCAGGTGGATGCCGTCTGTCCCCAGACGAGCTGAAGAGCTGAGTGAAGATTTTGCAGTCCGAGTTCAGGAGGTAGGAGGATGACGTGGGAGAGGGATGTGTAGAACTGCTGCCATTTGGGATGGTCACAGAGGAGAGTGGGATGTGACCAGAGCTGAAAAGGGCATTTCTGGATGAGAGTATTTGTACAATGAAAGTTCTGGCCCATATTCATTTTCCCTTACAATTATTCAGTTTATCCATGGCCTATTTGCTCCTAGTTATCAAGGCTTTCCCTATCTAGTTCAGACCTTCCACTCCCTTTTCATAATACCACAAATCAAATACAGCAATTGTTTCTCCACCTTTCCCCTTATGTGCTGGGTACTTCATAGCTCTTTTACCAAAGATCTCATGCCTCCCTGTCAACCTGTTTCGGCAGGATGGCATTGCCTGCTCCCAGCCCTCTGTGTGCTCCAGCAACACTGAAATACATCATTGGAGCCCTGGAGAAATCAGTTCCCAGTCCTCTTCTCTTTGCCATGGCTCCACACAGACCTGTATCTCTGACACACTCCCCAGCAAGATGGGCATGTGTTGTGTGTCTGGTATGTGTGACCCTTCTCTGCCTTTCCACAGCTCTTGGCCATGGAGCTGGGTGTGGTATCCACACGGCTCACTGCAGCAGACAAAATGGAACACATGAAGCGGCTGAGACACACGTCGCATCTCCCCTTTGTCCCAGGTAGGTGTCCTGAGTAGTGTTCTGACCACAGAACTGCTGCTTTGGCTTCATCTTTGGGGAGGCCTCAGTCTGCTCTTGTGTGGAGGGAGAGGAGCAGGCATGTTTGATATCCTCCTGGGGAGCAGAGGCTGCCTGTGTGCTAGGCCGTAGCTCGCTGGCAGGGAGAGGACCACTGCTTCTGAGCACAGGCACATGGTCATGTGCAGGAGGTCTGGCTTTCCTGCCACACCAGTTCACACTGGAGAAACTGGAGCTGTTGCAGCTCAAAGGCCGTGCACTGTTTGGCCATGCTGTTGTGCTCACTGTGCCTTTTAGGCCACCCTCTGGTGCCCACTGCCCTTTCTCTTGCAGCCTCCAGCCAGCCACTAGCAGCCAGGCCCAGGGTGCCTCCCAGCCTGGCTGGCATTGCTCCCGAGGAGGTGCAGATCACAGCAATGGCTCAGCGGGTCAAGGAGGTGCTGCCTCACGTGCCTGTGGAGGTCATCAGGATAGACCTGGGTGAGTAATGCCTAGGGTGTTGTTAGCAGAGCCATGGGGGCACCTTCTGTGCCAGGGCTCTGTGGTACCTAAGAGCAGAAACCTTGTCCCTGCTGCACAGTGGAGTGTAACGGCAGCAAGGATGCAAGTGTCCTGGTGTAGCAGTTCCCTCTAACAGATCTTTGTCTCTACAGCCCAAACCAACTGTGTGGATACCACCATTGCCAACTTGCTGGAGGAGAGAGTACCCTTCTTCCCTGAAAGTGAGCAGACTGGTACTGACCTGCCTGCCCTGTCTACCTCCCAGCCTGCAGCTACTTCTAGCATCCAGGGCTCCGTAGCTGTGCCTTCTTCCAAGGTATTTCTGGTGTCTATGAAGGCCGACAACATCCTGGTTTGTATAAGCACTAGTGTAGCCAGTAGGACTAGGGCAGGGATTGTCCTCCTGTACTGGGTGCTGGTGAGGCCACACCTCGAATCCTGAGTTCAGTTTTGGACCCCTCACTGCAAGAAGGACATTTTGGTGCTGGAGCATGTCCAGAGAAGGATAACAAAGGTGGTGAAGGGTCTAGAGCACAAGTGTTGTGAGGAGCAGCTGAAGGAACTGGAGTTGGTTAGTCTGGAGAAAAGGAGGCTTAGGAGAGACCTGCTGGCTCTCTACAACTCCTTGAAAGGAGGCTGGAGCCAGGTGGGGGTTGGTCTCTTCTCCCAAGAAAAAAGTGATAGGACAAGAGGAAACAGCCTCAAGTTGCACCAGGGGAGGTTTAGGTTGGCTATGAGGAACAATTTCTTCCCCAGAAGGGTTGTCAAGGCCTGTCCCAGGCTGCCCAGGGCAATGGTGGAGTCACCATCCCTGGAGGGCTTGAAAAGCCATGAAGATGTGTTGCTGAGGGACATGGTTTAGTGGTGACCTGGCAGTGTTGGGGAACAGTTGGAGCTGATGATCTTAAAGGTGTTTTCCAATCAAAGTGATTCCATGATTCTATGATTCTCTGGTCTGATGTCTTGTAGCCAGAGCTTCATGGCCTGTGTTCAGGACTAGCCATGATGTCAGGGGAACAGGGTATTTTAAACTGAAGACCAAACTGGCATGCTGGGTCCTTGCAGGGCCACCAAGGTGGTGTCCTGGCTCTGACTGTCTCCTGATGACTCTTGTGCTTTCTTTCCAGCCAGCTACAAAGCTATTTGCCAAGTCCCCTGTGGAGCGGCATCTGTCCCTGCAGGAGCGGAAACGAGCGTTGTATGACTACGCCCGGAGGTGAGAGTCCCCCAGCTTGTCAGCCTGCTAGAGGCCCAGACCCTGTCCCAGCAGTTGCTGCACACGTCCCAAGCAAGGGTCAGTCCTCGCTTTACTTTGTGTCTCCTGTTCCTCCCCTCTGGCCCTGGACCATGGGCCTGGGGCACCAAGCCATGGCCGGGGGAGAGGAGGCACATATTCCTCTGCTTTGCCTCTTCCAAGCACTCAGCCCCTTGTCACTTCAGGGAAGCACTCTGACTCTGGAATTGCCGCTGAGCTTCTGCTTTGGTAATTGTGGAGGTAGAAGCTGTTTGCCAGGAGCACAGCTGTGGAAGAACAGGGCTTAGCAAAAAAACCTCAGTTGGTTCTTTGGTGTCAGGATTTGACTGATAGATGTCATTGTGGGACTGTAGATTTCTTTGAAATGAGCACTGATGCTGCAGAACACTCAGATGTTTGCTGTGTGACAACAGGGACAGTACAACTCCTCTTCCTCGGTGTGAGTGGAGAACTGCAGAGAACAGGGAGCAAGGGTGACTCTGTGCTTGGCTCTGATGAGGCAGATACTGAAACAAGTGTCCAGCTCTGGTGTGTAGGACAGGTTTAGAAAAGATGCAGAGAATTCAGAGTTTGGAGGGAAGTTTTGTCTGTTGAACCCACTGTAAGTGAGATGGCACATGGTATGTAATGCTGAGGAAGGATCTGTGTTCTGGAAAGCTGTTTAACCTGACAGGGGAAAGCAGAACAGTTCTGAGTGGTTAGAGGTTGTAGGCAGGTGATGAGCTGGCTGTGAGGTCAGGTCTCTGGTTGCAGGGTCTTGCTGTGAACCCATCTGGTGTCACACTCAGGTTCTGCATGTAGCTTTGCTCCAGAGCCCTCCAGGAGAGTCGGGAGAAGGTTGTGGAGACCCAGAGATCAGTCAAACCTTTGGGATCCTGTGGCTTTTGACACCACATAAGCTGCTCCCTGCTACTGGAAGTAGGAAATTCCTGGGGTTGGAAGTTGAGGCTATGTGAATTCAAAGTGCCTATTTCTAAAGGTTTGGTCGGAGGTGACTCTGGGCAGCTTGGTAACCAAGAATTTGATTTGTACAGCTCTGTTTTTCTGAGAGATCATTTTGGTTTAGAGGAATTGCCTCTCAAAATAGTCTGTGGCACAGAGAATGCTGGACTCTTGTCAGAGCTGTCCCCAGAGCTTTGAATGCAAGTTTAGAGGTGTCTGAGGGCTGTTTCTGGATCCACAGGAAGGGTCTGTTCAATAGCAAAGGGAAGAGGGTGGAAATCCCTCCCTGTGGATACCTCACCTGACTGTGGTGCTCTTCTACATCTCCTGTGAGGCTTTTCTAGCTGTAGTGATGGCTCTGCTCCTCTGGGAGGAGGAGCTCCCAGTGGGGTTTGGAAGAGCTGTTGTGAACCTCATGTTTCTTTACTCGGAGAAGGTCCTGCTCTACTGTCCTGGGCTTGAGAGCATGTATGTGGCTGTTCTCAGGGGGATTTTGCCTTTCCAGAGTGGTTTGTTCCCCTGCTGACTGCTGTTTAATGGCAATGTGGGCAGGACGCAGTGGCAGCAGGGCCTCAGTCAGTCCAGGGTGGTAGTTGCAGGGGTCTGGTGGTCCTGCAGTGTGCCCTCACAGCTCTCCTGGGTGCAGTCTGTGGTCTGGCCCCTAATCCTGCCTCTGAGGCTGCAGCGTGGCGCAGATGTCTCATCCATACTGAGGTCTGAGTCTTAGCTTCCGTGGCCCCACGTTCGGGGCAGTCTCAGCTCCTCGCCAACAGCCACACCACTGCCCCTGGGGGTTTCAGCTGACTTGGGTGGCACGTTTTGGGCACAGGCTGGCCTCACGCCTGAACTTGTTGAGCGTGGAAGGGCCAAGGGCATTGCCGGCCAGGTGCTTCCAGAGAACCCTTGTGTCAGGAGACCTGGACTAGGAAACCTCTGTCCTGAGAGTCTGGCAGGGACCCTCTGGGGACCTGGTGCTGCTGCAGGCAGGCTCCAAAAGCTTTCTCCAGACTCTGCCTGCACTCAGGTCACACACTCTGTGGGGCTTGTCCCCAGCAAGGACTTCATTTTGCTGTGTTGTGGCTCTTGGGGAACAGCATTTTCTGCCTGTTGGTTCACTGAGTCTTCTTGGACTTTAGGTGAGCTTGAAATGAAAACAGGGTTTAATGTGAGCGTGCGTGGGGCTGGGGGGAGTGTGTGGGACTCTGGGGAGTTGTCTGTCTCAGCTGCTGATGCAGGGCCATAGGTGTGCACCTTGAGAGTGGAGGTGTGAGTCACTGCAGCTGCCCTGTCCCGGTTCCCCGGTCCCGGCCCTACCCTCCTGCCCCACTGGCCCTGGCCGTCCTTCCGGGTCTGGTTCTCCCCTCCTTGCCCACCGCTTCCCGGTCTGATTTCCGGGAGGAGCCGTCGGGCACTCAGAGCCAGCTCCCTCCCAGGGTAGCGAGGCCCCGTAGCGGGTCGGTACTGGTGCCTGACGACGCTCTCTCCTGCAGGCGGTTCACGGAGAAGCGCCGATGCCGCCGCCCGCTCACTCTGCGCACGTAGGCGCCACTTAAAAGGGGCGAGGCGGCGGGAGCAGTGCCTCTCGTGCTGGGCGAGCGGCCCCGCGAGCCCCACAGTACCGGGCCGCAGCCCGTTTAAGGGACGAGCTCCCAGTACCGGCGGTTTTATTGACATGGGGGCTCGCAGGCGTCACGTGACGGGCTGAGCGCGACTGCACCCGCGGGGCCATGGCATGCACCGGCGACGACGGTCCGTGGGGTGACCGGGTCCCGGGGTGGGCGGGAGCTGGCGCGCACTGGGGGGACTGGGTCAGTGGGAGTCCCCAGGGCCCGGGTGGGT